>PVKV010002637.1:96171-164056 GCA_004027835.1 Alouatta palliata | reverse complement strand
ATGTTGAATGAAACAACATTATTTAAAACCTTCTGTACACTAGTATGACCACACTTCTATGGAAACTTATGATTTGAAAGTTCAAGTAACTTGGTCAAGGTCAGACAGCTACTTCTTGGTCCTGGGATCCAAAGGCAAGAATCATGGCCCCTGAATATGTTGCTTTAACTACTAGGCTACAGTGCCTGTTGAGTTCAGTCACTGAAGTATGTTTTGAAGGAAGTCAGAGGGAAGCATGTATGGTGAATTCCTAGAATCAGAGAACTAGTTTTGCAAGTTAATATATAGCTAAAAACGTAAACTATGATAGATGGTTATATAAACTATTAGCTATAGGGAAGATTTACTCTACAAGCAAAAGAGATAACACTTGAGTAATCTAACTAATGTAACTTAGAGAAAGCCTGGCAATCAGAGAAAAAGGCAAAGAACAATGGATGGTTATGTAGTTTTAAGTTTTGAGGTTGAGTGAATGGTATGAGATGAAGATAACTTGTATTAAGTTAAATTGTGAAAGGCTTTATATATTAGGCCAGATATTTAATTTTAATTCCAAAGGAAATGTGGAATGATTAAAGTTTTCTGAGCACTACATTCACACACTGGAAAATTTTTATGATATTCTTATGGTAATGTGAAAAAAGGTAATTCTCCATGGACTAAGTGCTGCTGTTGGGCCTGGCTTTACGCCCAACATTGATTGATAAGGAACAAATGGAGAGTTTATGGAATAAACAATAAAAGTTAGTTGTCTGAAAGTAGAGGCGAACAGAATCTTCAACTCTAATAAGAGAAAAGCATATGGAGAGACATCCTTTAAATAAGAGAGATACATAAAACATACATAAGAAATGTACACACTATTGTAAAATAGAGTCTCATTTGGCAGTAGCCATTGCAAGCATGCCTTCATGAGAACAGAATGTGGGTTTTATTGTTATTCAGTGGCCATTGATATATGGTAACGACATCCCATATACAGCCCAAACTTCCCCACTTGAAACAAGAATATTGTATTGTGTTTGGGCATAAAACAGTGCCAAATGCATAGTCGAAATGCAATACATAGATTTTATAGACTTTGTAGACTGTTTGAGAACTTTTGGATTATATTTTTCCCTGTAGCACATACTTTTGTGTTCACAGTTTTCATTTCGATGCTACTTGATGGCTTATGATTATGATTTATCATTAAATTTTTAGCATTTTTAAAAATGTGGTTTAGCAATTTTAGATGTAGTTATATAATTTTTATGTCTAGAGTTTCTCCCATGGAAACATATTGCAGATTGGCTTTCATTTACTAGAAGAAAAAAGTTAAATTTTACATAAACCTGTTTTCTTCAAAACTGAGCTGAGAGCAATAGCAGGTGGTCTATGCACTAAGGAATATCTGGTAACATTACAGCTGTGAGACAGAAAATTCTGAAATGGTGCAATATAGGAATGCAATGTGAAACATTAGGAGTGCTGAAGTTAGCAGAACATTGAAGTATCTAGAAGTAATAGAAAGGACAGGACACTGCTAAAGTCTTTGGCTGTCAAACAGTACATTACATTATGGATTTCAGTCTTCCTAATATTGCTCATTGTTGTTACAGTTAGTAAAATAGTGTACACTTTTTTGAGGAGGGCTGATGTTCATGGCTCATTTTTTGTTATTTTGATAGTTAGAGTTGAAATTAGTCATCTGCAGTAGATAGTTTTGTACCGTATACAATATTGTGCTTTGAATTAGCTGCTGAATTCGTGATATACAGAAGTCTTAACAAGGCTGATTTATACTTCATTATTCTTACCTTGACTTGAAATGCATCCCTAAGAAACAAAAGCAGGAAAAGATAGCTTTAGTTCATTTTCACACCACTGTAAAAAAAATACCTGTGACTGGGTAATTTATAAAGAAGAGGTTTAATAACCTCAGATTTCCACAGGGCTTGGGAGGCCTCAAGAAACTTACAATGATGTCTAATCATGAAGTAAACATGTCCTTCTTCACATGACAGCAGGAAGGAGAAGTGTTGAAATAAGTGGGAAAGTCCCTAATAAAACCATCATATCTAGTGAGAACTCTTTCACTATTATAAGAACAGAATGAGGGTAACCACCCACTGGGTCCTTTCCATGACATATGAAGATTATAGAAACTATAATTCAAGATGAGATTTGGATGGGGACACAGCCACACCATATTATTCCACTCCCCATCCCTCCCAAATCTCATGTGCTCGCATTTCAAAACACAATCATGCCCTTCCAACAGTTCCCCAAAGTTTTAACTCATTCCAGCATGTACTCAAAAGTTCAAGTCCAAAGTCTCATCTGAGACAAGGCAAGTTCCTTCTGCCTGTGAACCTGTAAAATCAAAAGCAAGTTACTTACATACTAGATACAATGGGGATACTATCATTAGTAAAATATACCCATTCCAAATAGGAGAAATTGGCCAAACCAAAGTAGCTATAGGCTCCATTCAAGTCAAAAATCCAATAGGGCAATCATTAAACCTTAAAGTTCAAGAATGATCTCGTTTGACACTGTTTCACATTCAGGTCACACCAATTCAAAACGTGGGCTCCCATGGCCTTGGGCAGCTCTGCCTTTGTGGCTTTGCAGAGTATGTTCCCTCTTCAGCTGCTTTCACAGGTTGGCATTCAGTTTCTGTGGCTTTTCCAGGTGCACAGTACAAGCTGTGGGTGGATCTACCACTGTGGGATCTGGAGGATGGTGGCCCTCTTCTCACTGCTCCACCAGGTAGTGCCCCAGTGGGGACATTGTGTCAGGGATCAAACCCCACATTTCCTTTCCACATTTCCCCAGGAGAGTTTCTCCATGAAGGCTGTGTCCCCACAACAAACTCAGGTCTGGATATCCAGGCGTTTCCATACAAACTCTGTAATCTTGATTTAGGTTCCCAAACCTCTATTCTTGACTTCTGTGTAACTGCAGGCCCAATACCATGTGTAAGCTGCCAAGCCTTGGGGCTTGTATACACTGAAGCAATAGCCTAAGCTGTACACTGGCCCCTGTAAGCTGTGGCTGGAGCTGAATCAGCAGGGATGCAGGACACCTTGTCTTGAGGCTGCATGGGTTGTGGGAAGTGGGGCACAAAACCACATTTCCCTCCTAGGCCTCCAGCCCTGTGATAGGAAGGGCTACTGTGAAGGTCTCTAACATGTCCTCGAGACTTTTTCCCTGTGTCTTGCAGGTTGACATTTGGCTCCTCCTTACTTTTGCAAATTTTTGCAGTTGGCTTGAATTTCTCCCCAGAAAATGAAGCTTTCTTTTCTCTCACATCATCAGGCTGCAAATTTTCAAGTCCTTTATGCTCTGCTTCCTCTTGATTGCTTTGCAACTTAGAATTTTTTTTCCACCAGATACCCTAAATCATCTCTCTCAAGTTCAAAGTACTACAGTTCTCCAGGGCATGGCAAAATGCTGCCAGTCTCTTTGCATAACAAGAGTGACCTTTACTCCAATTCCCAATAAATTTCTCATCTCCATCTGAGAAGACCTCAATCTTGACTTCATTGTCCTTTTCACTCTCAGTGTTTTGGTCAGAGCCATTCAATAAATCTCTAGGAAGTTCTAAACTTTCTCACATCCTCCTGTCGTCTTCTGAGCTCTCAACTTTTCCCATCCCCTGCCTGTTACCCAATTGCAAAGTCGCTTCTACATTTTTGGATATCTTTACAGAAGCACCCCACTCTCTGCAGTACCAGTTTTCTGTATTACTCCATTATCATGCTGCTATGTAGAAATACCCAAGACTGGGTAATTTATAAAGAAAAGAGATTTAATTAACTCACAGTTCCACAGGGCTGGGGAGGCCTCCAGAAACTTACAATCATGTCAGAAGGAGAAGTAGACTCATTCTTCACATGGCAAGAGGAAGAAGTGCTGACCAAAAAAGAGAAGAAAAAAAAAAAAAAAAAAAAAAAAAAAAAAAAAAAAAAAAAAAAAAAAAAAAAAAAAAAAAAAAAAAAAAAAAAAAAAAAAAAACGCTTATAAAACCATCAGATCTTGTGATAACTCACTATCACAAGAACAAGCATAAAAGTCGCCCCCATGATCAAATTACCTCCCACCAGATCCCTCCCACAACGCATTGGGATTTGGTAATCCCAATTCAACATGAGATATGGGTGGGGACACAGCCAAACCATATCAAAGATTTAAAACAAAAGTTCACAAAACCTGCTAACACATTTGAAAGCTAATCAAATGTAACTGAGATACCCTTGCACAATGTTTCTTGAAAAAGTCAAAAGACAAAAGAATGTAAATGTATTTGCTCTGGTTGCATTTAGAAATGTGTGTTTCTGGCTTTCCTTTTAGAAAGCAAAAGTGTTGCAGTTCAGCATAAATATGTATTCTTTTTACCCGTGAAATTATAGGCAGGGAATGAAACACCATATTGAACCACATATGTACATGTATGTCTATGCATGTGTATGCTTAAAATATTACTTCAAAGGAATAATCCACAAATATTTAATAAATATCAGTTGGATAAGATTCTGGACATATAAAACGTGATGCATTATCTTTATTAAACATTTTTAAATGTTACCATTCTATTTTTTCTTCTCAGTACAGGCTTTAGAATTTGAAAATTGCACATTTTAAATAAAACTTTGGATTTTCTAAATGAAGAAAAAATATTAAATCAAAATAAACAGCCAGAATTCAATAATCTTGAGTCCAGAGCTCAATGCTGAGTATATTAATGTGGGAATATAAAAGTGGATATTTTATATAAACTGTAATATGATAAATAACTGAAAACAAGAACTGTCCCATAATCCTATGGTTGAGTACAATACATTTAATTTTATATCATTTTGAAAAGGATTTTATTTAATTGTCCACAGTGATTCTTTATAATCTATCAATGAAAAGTAGTATTATTTATACTAATAATGGAAAATTATTATTCTGTTTGGTCATACTGTATTTGCCTTATTGAGAGCCTACAGAAAACATGTTAGTAATTAAAAATTAAACTTTTATGTATATATTTATATTTAAAAATTTATAAATCTATTTTATATGTATAAAACTATATCAATCTGTTTTATATTTATAAATGTGTAAATCTGTCATATGTTTCTAAATGTATAAATCTGTCATATTTAATCTTTTTTATATTTGTTTATACAAGGAGATATATATATATGCACATCTCCTTCAGACCTATTGGAAAGAACAGTTCTGTGTACTGTGTATATTGGTTTTCCAGAGCTGCTGTAACAAATTACCTCAAACCTGGTGGCTTAAAAATAACAGAAATTTATTTCATAGTTTTGGATGTTAGAAGTATGAAATCCAGGTGTTGTCAGGGCCATACTTCCTTTGAGGGCTCTGGGGTCAGAACTTTCCTTGCCTCTTCCAGGTCTTCCAAGGGCTCCCAGAAATCCTTGGTCCTGGTTGGCTTGCAGCTGATTTGTTCCTATCTGTGCCTCCTCCTTTGCATGACCTTCTTCCCTGTGTGCTTCTATGTCTCTGTGTCTGAATTTCTTCTTTTCTTCCTTTCCTATAAAGACACCAGTGATTGAATTTAAGGACCACCCTGCCCTAGTATCACCTCATCTTAACTGATTACATCTGCAAAAACTAATTTCCAAGTAAGCTCACATTCTGAGGTTCCAGGTGGACCTGAATTTTGAAAGCAGACAGAACTCTTTAACTTCGGACAGCATCTAAATGTGTATATGTGGTGTATGTCATTATTTAAACAATACTCAAAAATATAGTCCAACTCTCCAATCTAGTCTGTTTTCTTGAGTTCTAAGAAAATATTTGGACTCCTGAAGAATTTTGGCCCTCTCATACCTTATGTGTGTCTATAAACAGGAACTTTTGAAGGACTCCAGAAAGATCTATCCAAGAAGTATTTGAAGGATTCTTGTGAATCAGCTCTAGAATGGCAGATGAGAAGTAAAGGAAAGGACAGGAAATAGGAAACAAAAATTGGCTTACCAACTTTATTCCTAATATTCTCTTCTCTCCTTTTCTTACGAGTACATATCAGTTCTTCAAAAATAGCTGGCGATTGCTTCAGTAGCACACATACTAAAACTGGAACAATACAAGAAGATTAGCAGGGCATCTGTGCAACATGTAGCTGGTTAATTCACTTATTGGGGTAAATACTGGTAAAAGTCTATCAACTACCACATAAGAAACAGAGAAACCAGTGTCTAAGTGGTAAAATTTGTTGAATATAGGAAGAAAAGGGTAATTGTGAAATTCTGTGTATGACCTCAAAATTTGAATATTCAAGTGTAGGAGAAGCATTTTATAGGATTATATGTGACAGTACTTAGTATTGGCTAAGAGATAAACAAAGGTCAAAAATGTATGCCCTAACCACTCCTTCCCAACTATGTTTTGGTTACTTTTAATAAAAGAGTTTTCTACCTGATTTTGTTCACTAATCCGAATATACCTCAAAACTGGGTGGCAGAAAGTGACCTGTGGGTTTTGAGGAAGCAATTGGTATATAAGAAATACAGATTATAATGGAAATTAGTAAAATGAGTTCTGCATAATCTAGAGCTCCTGGCATCAAGCAAATTAACAATTACTTGAAAGAAGTAAGGATAACTAGCCTGTAAAGAAAAAGTCTTAAAGGAATACTTGATAGTTATTCTTAAACACCTGAAGTCTGTCATGAGTTAAATGAATTAAATTTGCTCTGTACCTATGAAAAAGTTGCATCATCAGTTTTCAGCTAGATAAAATGTGATAGGGTATACATATTCTTATTGAAACCCCCCTAAAGCATATGGAGATTTTTAAACAAAATTACTGTGAAGATACTATCTAAATAATATAGTTGTATCATAGAACTTTAGAGTTGGAATAACTGTATAATTTTCATTAATTCTTCTTAAATATTAGACTTTGGTAAAGGTAAGTTGTAGATTTACATGTGTAAAAACTATCCAAACTTATTTTGAACATCACTACTATTACCTTCAGTTCTATTTAAGGTCAGCGTAATAGATTTACCTAGGTCCCAAGCTATTAGAGAAAATGACAAAATAAATTTTAGTTTAACTTTCCAAAACACAGATGCTAATTGTATAAATAAAACTCTTTCCAAATAATTTGACCAGAATTCATAAAGCAGAAACATCTGTTGTCCAGACTCATCCAAGCTATACCTTATTCTGTATTCTGTATGTGTAAACCACAAAAGATAATGCTTACTAGTTGAAGTCTATAGACTTGCATGCATTATTTATAAAGTCAGTAAAAATTTCAAGTATTTGCATATTAATTGATGTTAGCAATAAGAATATGAGTTTACAAATGGTTTCCAAGTGCCAATAAACGCCAGTGGTGGAGATAAACAGAAAAAGGTGATTTTATCACACCTGATTTAATGCTATTTTTTTTTTTATATTTCAACAGTCAGTGGAATCTTGGCAATAAAAAGAGAGAAACAAATTTTACATTGTTAAAAATAACATTTAAATTGTATTTTTGTATGTGAGAATGTGCAGATATTGAGTACAAGAATTCTACATTTTTGAGTTAGGTAAATTTAGGTATGTTTTGCATGATTTAAATTTGACAGTTTTCTGGATGTTCACTAAAGGAAACATTCACATTAAATTGCTCATCTTTATCAGTCAGTAAATCTAACTGACAACTTTGGAATACACCTTGGGTAAAACTAAGTTACTGTGTTTTAATTGTATTGAATAGGTCTGAGAAGCATTTTGTTTACAGAGGATTTGTAAAATAAAAAGTGATTAAATATGTGGATAATGTGTTTTTCCTTTGAATGTGGAGATGACAGAAGTAAATATAGACTCCATGGGATTTTTTTTCAATCGAAGCTAGTAAATTCCCTTTGTTTATAGGTAACCTTATAGAATGCAGCAATGTTATTCTCTATAAATCCTATTCAAAACTTTACATGTTGGTCCTGATTGTTTATATTTGTCTTAAGTAACTTTAGTAAGAGAAGAGACAGGGTTAATTGAAGGAAGCCATAGACCAGTCTGCTTTAGAAATTTTATTGTTCTCTTAAATCCAGGAAACTGTAGGAATGATAGGTGGGACAAAATAAAAATATAGCTAAATGACAAAGCTTATTTGGAATGTAAATAAGTTAATAAAAAGCAAACTAAAACAAGAAACTATAAATAAATTGCAAAAGACATTCTTACTTATGTTACTATGTCCTTATTCCATTTCATTAGTTGGTCCAATCTTTAGTGCCTTTCTGTAACTCATAATACTTGGCAGAAAGCCAAGAAAATATTTTCATTAGAGAAAGGAATAGTCATCTGCCACTTCAAACTTGCTTCTAAAAGTGGAAATGGTTTCCCCTAGAGGTTTTCTTCTCTTTTCTCTATTTGAGCTATTGCCAAATCTCACTATTTTCAACATGGATTCAAACCTTGGGAGGATCTAGGGTTTTCAAGACCTCTCTTTACTGATGCTACAGTGCATAATTTTCCTTAAGTCAACAGCAAGAGGCGAAATAAGTAGTTTGCTTTTGTAGCTTCTACATACATTTATCTCTCAGTATCCATGGGGGATGGTTTCCAGGACCTGTCCCCTCCAGCCCACAACAGATACCAAAATCTGCAGATACCCAAGTCCTTTAATAAAATGGCCTAGTATTTGCATATAACCTACTTACTTTATCTCATATACTTTAAATCATTTTTAGATTACTCGTAATACTTACTACAATGTAAATGCTTTGTAGATAGTTGTTATGCTGTATTGCTTAGGGATAAACAACAATAATAATGTTTGTACAGTTTTTCTTGTTACTGGAATTTTCCTCAAAATCCACAGGAATTTGCTATCCAGTTTTGGGGCATATTGTGATTAGTGAATAAAGTCAGGTAGAACACTCTTCTTTCATGCAGCTATCCGTTTTTTCCTTCTGAATATTTTCTATCCAAAGTTATTAATTGAAATTATGGATAGAGAAGGTTGTATTTACCAGGAGAAAGCAAGAAAACTGTGTGTGGCAATATGGGAATGTTTCTCTATATTTTTCTCTGTGTGTGTGTGTGCCTTGCTTTTACTTTATTTGGCAAATACTAGGGAACTGTACATCACCCCCATCCCTAGGAATTTATGGATATCAAGACTGAAAGGAAACAATGGACGTGGAACAAATTTATGACTCCCATGGTATTACTATTTACTAAAGGCCAAAATAATCCACAATAAAAAGGGCTCAGGTTCAATGAGAAGTGAAACTAAGGAAGAGTCAGTGGAATTTCGGTATTTAATTGGGTTAAGGGTTAGGCCCCAAGTGAGGGCTCCCCTAACCCTCAGCCCCAATAGATCAGGATTTAAATGGTTTGAATTTCCCTGCCATAGCCAATGGAGAGAGACTGAGTTTTCCTATTGCTTGCCTAGATACGGGGAAAAAGAAAAAAGGGGAGAAGGCCTTGAAAATTGCAATTAACACTATTGATAGAGTGAAACTCTTTATCACAGTTTGAGAGAAACTTCAAGAAGTAAAAATAGGAGAAGTAGTCTACAGACACTTCAGAATTTCACAGTGTGTCAGAAAGACTAAGCATCCTCATGTAGAAGTTGAAGAAAAACAGAAACTGGGTTTGATTAAATGACAGTATGAGTGCTACATATAAGACGTTTTCTAGCCTTTCACAGAAGGCTGTTCTTGTTTGCCTTTGAAGATTACAGAGGATTACAGTCAGCATGCAGAGATAATATTGTTGTAACTTAAAGTTGTAACAATGAATTCTATTGCTAGAATTTCCTTTTTTAATATTTTCCATAAGAGAATTCCTACGGTTCTTATTGTTTCCAGCAAGAACCTTAGAACCTTATGTTTCCTTTAGGTTCTTCTTAATTATGGAAACTAGGAGATGGAGGCAATTTCATTAATCTGTTCTAAAACATACCCCCTCCTAATTTAAAAATGGAACGTTTGAACACTGACATGTAAAGGATTCATGATATTGTCAGGCTCAGCTTACTTGGGAAAATAATTAAATGAACAGTCATCTACAGTATAATTAATGGATTCTCTAGAACTTAGCTTCTTCTCTTCTGATTACCTTGCTTTGGGCATGTGACAACTCCTGATGAACATAGACCATAGATAAGACAATTAACAGCAATAATGATTCAAAACATTTTATTATTTAAAATTACAGTTTGAAATTGGGTTGGAGAGCCGGATGCCACTCTTACCAGGGGAAATAATAAATGGTGTATTTTAATTATGTATGTGGCCCAATTATCCTGAGTAATAAGCATAGCAGTATTTTTTAAAGGTTAGAGAAGTTCTGTATATATTAGAGTGGAGAAACTTTAACGTTCTAAAACTGAACAAAATCTTTCCTTAAGAAGAAAGATTTTGTATTCAATTAAATATTATAATTAGTTACAATATTTGGGATATCTGAAGAAATAAATGAGTAATATAGTTTCTCAAGGTTTTATTTAAAGATATGTCTTTCCATATTAGGTAGTTCACAGATACTAGTGGTTTTGTTTTCACAGTCTTTCTTGTCAGATCGAAATTCATACAGAAATTCATGTGAAATATTGATTGACTATCCTTTTACAATGTACTTGATAAAATCTAAGTAGCCCAATTATTCTATCCTAAAAGACTGACCAATATTATCTGCATCTTTTATGCTAAGAAATAATGCTCCAAACCTATTTTTTAGGCTGTTACTTACATTTGACCCTTTATAGGCTGTTATATTTCAATTTATTCAAATAACATAATTGTCCAATAAGTTTGGATTGTCTCAGTAACAGATCTAATAAAGGTTAATGGGCCTTAAAAAAGAAAGATATCCTGTCATGTGCAACAACACGGATAAACCTAGAAGATTTTATGTCAAGTGAAATAAACCAGGCACTTAAATATGACATAATCTCACTTATATTAGAGTTGAAATAAGTAAAACTTGTAGAAACAGAGATTTAATTGGTAGTCATCAGAAGCTAGGTCATGGGGAAATTACAGAGATGTTGGTCAAAAGACAGAAAATTCCAGTTTTCCTGGAGGAATAAGTTCAAAAATTGATTGCACATCATGGTGACTGCAATGAATAACAATATATTTATACTTGAAAATTGCCAGTAGAATTGATTTTAAGTATTCTCACCACACACACAAAAACAGTTAAGTAGGTAAAGATGTTGTAGAAGCCCAAATTCTGCCTCATGTACCTGGTGCTCAGCTGAAACCAGATACTGACAGACCAATACTTGAGGATAGATAAAAGTTTATTCCATTTGGCCAAAGTGAGAATGGGGCAAGATCTCTTAGATATCTTCACAATAAGACAAAGCAGAGCATTTTTTTTTCCAGCTAGAGAGTAAGAGTGAGGAGTTTCAGGGAACAAAAGGAAAAGTTTGTGTTTCTTTAATGTCTGATAACATCCTGAGCAACCAGATTTCTGGGCCTCAGCAGTTAGTTGCAACATTCTTTGGCATTCATTCCTTCTGCCATTTTTTTTCTTTCCTTGAAGTTATCTTCTTCTGCTTGACAAAGAAATAGTACATCAGCAGTTTACAATTGTATTGTGAGAACAAGAGATGTTGGCTTTTGTGCAAGCAAGCAAAGGCCTCATCCAAATTTTCATTATCTCCGTCACTAAAAGTGCTGAGGTACTGAAATCTCAATGGGCCCGATTACAAGGTAATGCATATAATACACATGTTAAATAGCTTGATTTAGCCATTCCATAATGTATGTATACTTTAAGACATCATGTTGTATACCTTAAATATAGACAATTTATTTATCCATTAAAAAATAAATCATTCAAAAAGAAAAAATATTAATGGGGAGACTCAAAAAGATGAGATAACAGAAAATGGCAAAGAAAGAAGAGGAAAAGGTCAATATAGTTTGAAATAATGAAACATAGAAAACGGAATCAACAGTGGTACTTATTGATATGATCTTGAAAGTAAGCAAAGGAAAAACTTGTATAAACAGTCTAGTTTTATAAATATTGATCTGAGAGGCAACAGAAAATAGTTCAGAATATGTTTGAATATAAAAGTGTGTAGTTAAATATCAGTTTGGAAACTCTTTTTGGAAAATATTATCATAGAGTGAATAGTTCAACACCTCATAACAGAAAATGTCTCTAGAAGAAAAATATAGACAGAAAGCAGCCCAAAACTAGGTCTTTGAACCTTTTGAAGTATTATTATAACTAATGTTTTCTGTACTAGTTTGTTTTTGGAAATGCTGGGCCTAAGAAGAATCAGAGGAGAAGCATATGAAGCCTTTACTTTTAAGCCAGGTGAGAAAAAACTTCCTTTTACTTTGTCATGTGTCCCAAAGGAACAGAGAAATTTTTTAAAGAGAGACCTGATCACCAGACCATATACAGTATTGTGAAGGCATATGTAGTAAAAAGCATTATCTAAAAAAGCACTGAAGAAACTGAAATGCAACCTGCTAATGAAGATAGTTATGGAAAAGAGATATGAAGTAAGGGTTTGTTTGATGTTTGTTTGTTTTTGGAGAAGACTGCAATAAAAACTTTCTGTGAAAAGACTGAATACACGAATAAAGTCAAATAAAATACATCACAGAATTTAAATAATAGACACCAGCTGCATGGGTTTTAAGACTTTGGTGAAGGAAAAATATAAGAAAATAATTAAGAATGAGATTCTGGAAAATTAAGAAATACACAGACATTCAGCAATATCTAATGGTTTAATTTCACAGAAAAAATATTAGTCATTTATTAGAAAGTGTGTTTATAAGGAAAGAGTGGAATGAAAAGAATCCTTAAAACTACTCACCTTTAACAATTATGGTGCATCAAATTCACTTT
Source organism: Alouatta palliata (assembly GCA_004027835.1). NCBI lineage: Eukaryota > Metazoa > Chordata > Mammalia > Primates > Atelidae > Alouatta > Alouatta palliata. Next base: position 151,223 of record PVKV010002637.1, on the reverse strand, counting down.
TGATGGCAAAAGTGATGATGAAATATTTTTTAAAGTAATCTAGCCTAAAGTATGTCCTAAACCACTATCTTTTAGACAATTTTTTAAAGCCCTTGCATTGTGTACAGTAGCAAGCTCCTAAAGGGGACACTTATTGGGCCTTCTGGAGCAAATTGGTGGTATGGAATTGGATTCTCTTTTTTTTGTTTTCATTCTAAACAAAATTTTACTTCTACCTCCTACTAAGAAAGATCTGCTTATATTCGTTTCCTGTATGGTTTGATATCTGAATAAAATGTGATAAATATAAAATAGATGGGTAAATTTTTACATATACCTTCATATAGCATTTATGGAGTAAGAAAAAGAAAAAACTTGCAAACAAAACATCTGAGAAGTGAAAAGTCAAGGACACTGACTCGGAGAAGCAGAATGCTGGGGTGAGATTCCTCATGAGATGAAAAGCTGGAGCCCAAGGCACAGAGTAGACAATTGGCAATTGAGAAAAGGAGAAACATCTCCATGGAAACAGTAAAGAATGATGCTTTTCTTGACCTCAGGAGAGAGAAATCTATCTTCATGTTGTCAAATTAAGTAAGGATTTCTGTGGCCTTTTAAAAATGTGTAATGTAATATGAGAAGGTACTTTCCTCACATGTAGTTAAACATGGATGATTGTCCTTATCAAAAATATGCCTAGAGCCCAACTTGCTGCCAGAGTTAAGGAAATAAATGGAACAGTCCTCTTAAATGCCAGGCACTGGACTAAACCAAGGTGCTCATGCCATCACTGGCAAATAGTAAGCTCACAGTCATCTTAAATAACTGCAGGATTAATAGATGTTTCGGGAAAGAATGGACAAGTACTTTAGAGAAATGGTTGAACATGTAATGACATGACAAGTTTCTGTGCCAGTTTATGAGTGCTTTATCTTAGAGTTAGGTCAGGTACTTCTCACGGTTGAAACTGCATGAAATTAAAATACTCAGATTTCAGAAAAAAATGTGTACCATGAGATGAAATTTACAGAATAAAATTCTTCTATTTGAAGAAATACATAATAGAAATACCTAGAAAATTATCTGGAAATAATGATAATAAATTGATGCCACTCTTTATTTGGCTATTCCAGGTCAGGTCTGGGGCAGGGATCATCTGTGTGTGTGTCTACAGAGAGAAGAAAGTAGGTAGTACTCTGGGATCTCTTGCATGTGCAATGCACACTTAGTCTATGTGAATGCTGTTCCCTGGAATCATATAGTATACATGTAGCGTGTAATCTTTCCTTTGGCAATGGGATGGGTCATGGTTATGATGTGAAGCAAACTTTTTCTTTATACATAATATTTTTGTTTTTACAGCAATAATTTTTTCAGATGTAATTTTTTTTTTGAGATGGTGACTTGCTCTTTTGCCCAGGCTGTAGTGCAGGGGCATGTTCTCAGCTCACTGAAACCTCCACCTCCCAGATTCAAGCAATTATCTGTCTCAGTGTCCCCAGTAGCTGGGATTACAGGTGCCCCTCTGCCCAGCTAACTTTTGTATTTTCAGTAGAGATGGTGTTTCACCATCTTGGCCAGGCTGGTCTTGAACTCTTGACCTAGTGATCCACCCCACCCCTTGGCCTCCCAAAGTGCTGGGATTACAGGCATGAGCCGCCATGCCCAGCCCAGATACCAGTTTTATAATGAGTGAGAATGTTAATGAGGGACAGAAATACCAAGTAAATATTCCCCCATTTCTTGTTTGTTGCAGTGTGTTATTTTATTACCTAGATATCCTAAGTTAGTTTTAAAGAGAATGAAGTTGTTTTTTTTTTATCTTCTCACAATGGTATGATTTTAAGGAGGAAGACATGTGAAGACTTTGTATATAGATTCAATGACAAGATTTTAAACATGTGCATGTAAACTTGGCCAACAAGAGGGACTTGGATCTAGAGAGGCTGGCAGCATATAGCAGAACTTTAGCATAGCTTAGAGCTCTGTTACAGAAAATTATGAGGTGGGAGAAGAGACAGTGATAAGCTGATGGAAGTTGGAGCAGCCAGGTTAGTTAATTAGGACTCTCAATAAACACTAGAACAAAAATAAAAAAGGCAGTAACCCACTAGAACAAAATAGAAGCCAAAGAATCACTACCCCCATAGTCCCGGTAACAATAGATGACAAATTTCGATTAAAAAATTAGAAGCAGGGGAGAAATTAGCATTTTATGAAAAAGAAAGAGCTTGTAGTCAGTCTGACAAATGTATGTTTAATTCTTGGATCCTCTATTTACAGGTGCTAGTGTATCTTCCTCTCTGAATCTGTTTCCATATAAGGGATATAATTATTATTTTATACAGACACCTTGTTGCATTGTTGATACATTTGTGTTAGTTACATGAATAATGTATCTAAGTGCCTGGTACATTTCATGGAACATAGATGTTCATTAAATGATGGGTTTCTGTCTCTTCCAACATCTAATATGAAGAAAATTATCCCATTTCCCAGTCACTTCAGAAGATGAGTATGAACTCATCTTAGAGTTGATGAATTTATCAGACAGGAACTGGTCAGAAAAAGATCCCAATTTACGTATTTCATATAGAAATGTATTTAATATAGGAACTGAGAAGGCGACTTATCTCATGATTAGATGGTGTACATGGGAAAAGAAAGAAAATAAAATACTTCAAAATACTTCTATTTTCATAAAGGCTGGAAATGCAATAATTATGGAAAAGTTGCTAACAGCGATTTCAGATGATTGGCCCAAACAGGAGGTCACCAGAAAAACCCTCTAAACCTCTTCTCTATGCCATCTACATCTCATACTTATGCTTTTATTTAGCATAATATCACCTGGAGCTCTGCTTTCCTGAGATCCTAGAAAATGTAGTGTCTAGGTTTCTCCCTTGTAATTTAAAGAATACTTAAGAAGTTGGAAGACCTGAGTGGATAACAGAAAACCTGTTAGAGGAATAAAACTTGATTGATTTATATGTAATCAATAATGGTGTTTCCTAAGCACAAGTTAGGTTTTTTACTACAGAAAGCCAACACACTAGGCTTTCTCTTGTTACTACCCACTACAGTTACAGTTAAATAATAAATGTTGTAGTCTTTATTACTTGAAGTTTTTATAAGACATTTAAAATTCATGAAGACAGATAGTGGATCTGTGTATTTTAATCACTGTTTAGGCATCCAGCACTTCAGTTAAATAAATAAATATTTCTTTTTTAAAATTAAACAATCTACACATATATAACTCCACTGAGAAGAAAGGCAGTTATTTACATAATTATAGGAATTTCTGCATAATTATGTCAATAATTGCCTTTCTTGAGAGTGGCGTTGTATATGTGAAGATTGTATCATTTTTAAATACAAAATATTTATTATAATAAAGGTAGTTTACACACACACACATAAAGCCTTTTAGGCCTTTTGTTTTTTATGTGTAAAACAAAGGCTATTCCTCCAAAAGTGACATGCAGTTTCTACCTGTTGCATAATCAACAGTTTATGAAGTATTAAATCCATTTTTTATGCCCAAGATTTCTGAGATCCCAAGTCCAATATAGTCAAGGCTCAAGATCAAAATGCTTAGACTTTTCCCCACAACACCCCTTGCCTTTTATACTTCACCAAATAGTACCTCCCAGAAGTTGCTGCGAAAAGAGTAATTTACCTGCATACATGAACATTGATTGAGCCTTGAAGTGGACATGCAGGAAACTATAATATTCAATCCTATGTCAACTTTTCTTTACTTGTTTTGTCTTAATGTTTTTCTGTACCCTAAGAAATAGTCATTTTAATAGATCTTAAATTATAGACTAATATTTATCAGGGGTTCATTATAAAATGTGCTGGTAATTTCCTTGATGGTGGTAGCAGATAGAGAGGAATATATGGTTCCATCTCCTGAGCCTCCTCTGGGCTCTCTTACCTCGTTTATTTCATTAGTCAATTAATCTGCTTCTGTTACTATGTCTCTAGGTCTCCCTGCCTTTCCCTGTCTGTCAGTCCCTTTCTGTTGCTTATTATTCCTTATCACTCTAATAGTAAATCCTGAAGCTGTTTTCTCACTAAGACATGTCCTGGGAAGTCAGTAAATACACGTTAAGAAGATAAGATTTCTCAACTTCGTTAAGATATGGATTTCTATCATTACTAATTCTGGTTTAGCAAATATTTGTTAACACCTGGTCTTTCTAACTTAGTTTATCTCACTGAATTCTGTGGCCACAATTTTGTGTGTGAATAACTTACTGAAGTTGCAACAGATGGTAAATCATTAATGGCAATGTCAAGACTTAAATCTTGCTCCACTGGTGCACCCTAGGCCGCTTCTCCCATATCAAGCTATAGTTCAGTAGAAAGTTACAGATCAGTAACTCCAGAACACTGGTCAGAGGGTCGGAAGGACTGATTTATGGACAGTTTCTTTGTAGATAAAGGATTCATCGGGTTTAATAGTAGTACTTATGTCTTTCATTTCTAAAAATTAGCAGATCTAGTAGTCTCATGATTTAGGTAAATTTGCTGTTGATTGGGGTAGAATAGTAGAAGTATATTTTTAAAAACACATTTTAAAAATTACAAAGTATTCTTTGCACTGCTGAAGTGATTCATGAATGAAAAAATTTGAATTACTAAACATTAATATTTTTTTCTAGCTCTCGTATGAATCTCAGAAAAGACAGAAGTGAACAGAAATGAGAATGTAACACTGTCCTAGCAAATTATTAGGTCATTGTGTATTGTTCAATGATTAATTGATATTTTAAAATGTTTTCAGGAAGACCCAAACACTTTGTGAATTATGTTCTTAATTTTATAGTCATAGCTACTAAAGTGAGAGAGCTTCTTAGTTACCAATTATTTTTTATAGTAATGAAAGAGTGGTTAAAATAAGAGTAAGATATCTAAGGCTATATGGAGAATGAATGTTATAGCTGGAAAGTTGGTAATGGTTTTGTGATTCTCGTCATTTTGCGTTTTATTTTGTCTTTTAATATAGACTTCTCTCAATTATTTTATTTCTGACATAGAGTAATATTAGACGAGGCATTTATTTTTATAAAGTGTAATATTTGTATTATTTAATAAACAGGTAGATAAATAAAAAATATGGACCAACATAATCGGCAGTTATCATAAATGTTTACATATATAGAAAATTGTTTTTTAATGGATAACCTATATAAAATTTTTTAATAAACATGTATGGTTCAAGAAGGGCATTTTAAATTAAATGTTCAATGCCATTTTAAGAATTTGATTCTCTAAAGTAAAGAACATCCACAAAATTTGATATCACATTAAAAAAAAGATGCCAAATAAATCTATCTAAAATCTCTAGAATTTATTTACTGACAAAATCTAAGGAAAAGAATTTCTATATGTAATTTATTAAATGGTATGTGATTTGTCACTTCATTCACTTGGGAAATAGCATAATAAAGTTTTTAGGAGGATTTCCTCTAGCTGCTAATTCTTGAGTATTAAAAAACTTGACCCAGTTTTTAAAATATCTTACCTCCTGCCCCAAAGCCACCTGCAAACAGCTTATTTGCATGAGCATTAAACACAAGGGCTTTTCATGTTCCTTTTACTTATTACTGGAATAACAAACCTCCGTTCATTAAGCACAGCATCGTTTTTGTTGTGAATGAAAAATCAGCCAACTTTTCTGCCACATCTGGCAGCAAATCTATAAGCTTTGAATAAACAGTAGACAGTCAATTGCCAGCATCCATTCTCTTAAACCACATGAAGTTTTTTTTTTCTTCCCCAGTCAAAATGCCATTTACTATAATTTTATTTGATTTTTCAGAACAACCAAGACTTTAAAAGGAGATCAGGTTTTCAACTTGTCGTATGTGTACCTATGCAACAATCCTGCATGATCTGCACATGTACCCCAGAATGTAATGTACAATTTAAAAAAAAATCAGGTTTTATGGTGCAGGGTGAAAAACATGTATTAGATAATCTAAGGATAAATCTCTTCATAGTTCATATACTAAATCTCCCAATGTCCAGTTGCCAATAAAAGTTCAAATAGTCACTACAGACAGAATAATTTCACCATATGAAAAACTGGCATTTGAATTGAAAAGTCATTTCTACTCATTTTTGAGAAACCAGTAGCAAAGTTATTGATTTTATTAAAAATCTAGAATCAATCTCAGTGAAGATCTTAATGGTTTCTTTTCTGGGCAAAAGAGGGCAGTTTAAATGCAATAGCTACAAACATGACATTTAAAACATTTATTTCATTGAAAAATAAAGAACAGCCATGGCATCTGTAAAATTCAAAGCCCAGGATTAGCATTTTTTCCCCACTGCTTCCAAATGAACCTCATCCTCTTTACTTTAAACCTTCAGAACAGTTGCCTATAAATAGAATTATTAGTCAGACATTTGGGAATATCTTTCAGTGTAGGCATATGAAAATCTGCCAGAGCACACATAAGAAAACTCTTTTGGTAATGGAACAGATAGCTATGCCTCATTAAAGTGCTTCACCAGAAAAACTCTAATAAGATCATTTGTTCTCATAATTTGTTACTTTTATTAATGAAGCCTCTCAATATGATGCCCCTCCCTTTTTCTTAGCAGTGCTGTCAAATTTTATCTCCTGATTTATGCTTATTTGAGTTTTTTTCTCATCTTTCTTAAACTTCAAGTTTATTTAGACCCGTGTTTCAACTGAGATTTTGCTGATTTTTTATGCTTATTTATGCTATGTATTATTCCCAGCTTTAAAATTCTCATTTTTAAATTGATATTAACTCTGTTTCTAAACTATTTTTTCTATGCATAATCTATACATCTATAGTATGTATACCGAATTTATGTCTCAAATTTTTGTTCTTTATTAAATGATGAGTATCCCTAAATTATAGAAGAATAGTTAAGTCTTTGCAGGGTTTAATACAAAGTAGTCAGACCAGTTCTGTGACTCTAAAACCTTCATTGACCTCAATTGCCTGTACTGTTATGTAAAGAAAGGACTAGATATTCTAAGAATTATCGTCCAGAAAGTGAGTTAGTTGCTTAAGTGAGAGTGCTTTCAATTATTTTCTCATTTGTGAGGAGAACTAAAATTGCTTTAGTTCTCCTTTCAAATAGGAAGAGAACTCAAAAAGACAAGGCAATTTCAAGATGGAAAGAATAGGACATCCCTCTCCTGCTGGCACTCAGCATTGCACCTGTCCTACAATGGAACCATACATGATGAGACAGTTTTGGGAAAGTTTGACAGGTGTCCTCTAGAGTTTCAAGATGCAGCTAAACATGACCAGTTTCTACTTGCTTCTTGCTTTCAAAATACAGAAGGCTACATGTTCATTAAGGCAGCTTTTGATGGCGAGATGGGGAAAGAGAAACAATGCCAGATTCTTCTTCCCATTTTAGATGAGTGAATATACTACATAGAGGCCAACTGAATGCCACAGAAGATGTAAGAGGCTTGGAGTATCCACTGTCAAGTGTTTGCAGGAAGTCAACCGGAGAACAAATTACTCAGGTTAACAAATATGTAGCACATAGTTAAAAAAAAAAAAAAAAAAAAAAAAAAAAAACTTACAAAACTCACTATCTGACAAAAGAAGCATTTGACTGCCTACCTCTGAATAGAAATAAAGATCAGAATATATATTTTTTAAATCTTTTCTCTTTTCTTTTAATTCTTCCTGCTACAATTCTTGCTTTCCCTATTATAATCCTAAGGGAGCCCTAAACGTAAGAGGGAAATCTGGATAAACAATCACAGGTGGTCTTGTTACATATCAGTTCTGAACTAGGGGTGAGAAACAGGTAGGGAAAATGTTTTAATTTGATTGCAAAATTGTAGTTTTAATTTATATGCACCTAGGCCTTTTAAAACCTGAAAGTCAAATTAACTGAAAATAGATTTATTGTCTCTTAATATTGTTGAAACATTGTTTGGAAATTAGTAGATAGTTGGAGATTGGCTGGAGTTATGTCAAGTAATGGGAAAAATATATTCCAATGAGCATGTTTCAAGGTAATGATGGGACGTAACAGAAAACATATTTCTTCCATCAATAAATATAACCAATAAATTTGACTGATAAGACTGTTGCAGAGAATTATAAAAATAGTTCCCACTTATGTTTTAGTCATGTTTCCTTTCTCAAATATATGCTTTGTTGACCACATAATTTTAATGTTGATTATATTTATCATATAGCAGGGATGAGTTCTCTTTGTATTTCTAATTTGTGTACCATAGGTATGGTGATTGTACATCCTGAGTTTCCTTTTTATTAATAAAAAGCAAAGTATTAGGATCTCAATCCCTGAGATACCTGCTTTCCATGGCTACAGGCTGTTGAAAAGCAAGCAGAATGTAGTACCACTAACCATGAATCTGGATATGACTTTTATTGTACTCACCTTCTCAGGCTAAAGGAAATCTCCATTTTCCTCAAGCATACCATTTATTTTTAGGATTGGGTTGTTATATTTGTCTCACATCTGTGTGCCTGTCTATGTATATACATGTATTCGTACTTCATCATTGTTATAGTGTTGATATTTTGTAGAATTAAATTATTTTTTGGGAGATACGTTCCCAATAAGATAGGTGCAAAATCAATTTATTTGATTGAATTATGGAAATAAATATAGAACTTGTTGATTATTGTTTTCAACTTGATTATAGAAAGAATACAATAATTTTAAACACTAAAAGGTTTCTATTCTAGATATGAAAATAAGTGGCTTACAAAGAAGTCTAAATTATACTAATTAAGGAGATGCCCTAATTGTCTATAGCTTTAGTGATTTGTCTTCTCTCTGTTTTCTCTTCATCTACCAAACTTTTAGTATGTGGAGTAGAAGCCTAGCTTATTAGATGAAAAATAAAAATATGAACAAGGGAGCAAGAGTTTGCTTAGAGAAACAAGAGGAAAAGAAGTCAGAGCAGGACTTTTTTACAGTAGGATAAAATAAAACAACTTCTATCCCAAACACAATAACCATAATAAAACCATGTTATTTTTAATGCTCATTGGCTGTTCCCTAAAGGAAAAAATATATATATATATGAATTTGTAAGATCGTGTTTGTTTCCATTTCCTTTCACTCAGTGACTTTAATATGTTTTTGTTTTTTTCTTATTTGTAAGATGGGAAAGTATTTTGTATCAGGCTGTCAAAGTTACTAAAAAAATTAGTCAACAAAATATATGCAGGATTTTTCAAATTAATTTTTAATGCCAACAGAAAGCATTTTTTCTTTACTTTTTACTCATACCGTGATTCAATCTGTCAAGTTCCTTCTTTCATGATCTTTATTTCAGGGCCATTTTAGTATGGCTGTTGAAAGCAAAACCATGTAGCTGACATGCAGAGAAACTTGAACAGCAGATTATAATTTAAAAGACATGCTGGAGCAGAATACTTCAGAAATCAAACTCGAGAAAAAAAAATAGAGGCAGAGAGAAATACCTTTACAATCTTTACGTGATAACTTCCACAACAATAGTAAGACCAACAATTAAAACATCATATTGCTTTAGACTTGGTAACTTATGCCCTGTTTTCCACTTCTAGAGAGAGTAGAATGTTCTTCATTTTCATTTGAATGAGCTATTTTGTTGAAAAAGTAGCCAGTTTTAACTGTCTTGTGATCTATTAGCTACAAATATATAATTGGTTCATAAAGCTGAGAGTGACCCCTTACTATGAAAAGAAAGTTGATAGTTAGTTCTGAAATCAAAGCATATGTCGAGATAACACATAAGTGATTAAATATTTTTAAACTAGAGAATACATATTTTTTTCATTTACTAATTAATGTGTTAGGCTTTTTTTAGCTGCTTTTATAACGAACTGGTATGCTTGCTATTTGAACTTACACATTATCGCCAAAATTATTAAGAACAGCATCATAATCAAATGTGTCTTACTAAATCTTTTTTAATAAAATTTAGTCTTTCTAAAATTAAGAACAGCATCATAATCAAATGTGTCTCACTAAATTTCTAATAGATTATTTTTACATCTTTAACAGACTTAGTTTAAACATACAAACATTGGCTGCTCCTAATCCAGTCAAAAATCAAAATTGCGGAAATTATATGACAATTGCCTATAGTCTAGTTAAATATATTTTCCAATCTACTCTTCAAGTTTTTTAAGAATTGGAGAGTATTCTAGCACCAGAGTCAGATTACCATTATATTGCTTTGTTTAAGAGTAGTATTTAGAAAGCCTTAATACTGAAAACAAAAGTAAACCAGTTTAAGACTAATAATATAAACATTATATTCATTGTTTATATAAAAGTATTTTCTTGATGCTTTTGACAGTTGGTTTTTCCCATGCACTATATTCTGATGGTCACTTTTTATGCATGCCATGTCCATATTTTTTCAAATATTCTTTGTCAGCCCCTTGACACCACAAGGCATAAGATGGATCGTTGGACAAGTTCAGAAAAAATGCTTAAGATTCTGGTTTTCTGCTATTAAGACACTGATTATAGAATTCACTTTTAAAAAGTGATATCTAATTAAAACTGCCTTGATAAATCGATTTTACCCCATGAGACTACTCTGGTTGATAGAGACATATCAATTACTATGCTGAAAATGATTCTGATGTTCCATCCAGACTCAGGCTGTCAATGGCAAGAGAAGACATGACCCATATCTATATATAACCACAATAAGCAATAGTTCTTTGAAATAGTCCTTGTTTACATTCTTTGATCCTATGTGTTTCAGTTTTTTCACTGGAATATGGTGTGAATAGTAGGTCACTGAGTATTGACTGAGTTAATACATATAAGGTTGCTTAGAAGTATGAGCACATAGTATGCACCCAATCACTGCCCCCCGTTATTAGTATTTTTCGTGGCAATTGGTAGTATTATCCTCTTGTCATTTAACCATAGAGCCAATATATATATATATAATGATAATACGATAAGTAGGAACCAGTTTTTACATTTGCGTTGATGGCTCACACTGTCTCAGTTCAAGGTATCTTGTTACCCAAAGTGCCTCTATTGCTAAGTTAGGCCTGATTTTAGTCTGTCCTGCAATTAAATCTAATAAGCTACAAGGCATTATATGGTTTTGGATAGAAGTACATTTGTGGAGGTCAAATTAGGTACTTAGAGTAAGGTAAAAATTTTTGCATATCTGGAAAGTAATAAATTTTATTTATCATCTGAAACATCATTTAGAGCAGTTTTTCTCTCTTTATTCCCAAGCAGAAAGCATTTGTTAGCCATGTTTGATGTTGAGATAACTACTGATAAAGTTATCAAAGATGTCACCATTTACTGTGATTTTTTTTTTGTCAATGTCAGACATTTAAAAAATTGTCTTTGTTCAAAGGCAAAAACAGAAACCCTGTTTCGTGAGTCAGGGAAGAATTTGCTGAAAGCAAACAACTAAATATATCAAGGTTATTGATTGGATTAGTATATTGCATATTCAAACAGTGGCTGATGTTTGCAGAACCCCCTGCAAAAAATCTAATGAAACAGCTAATGTGCATCTACATATTAGATTTATTTGTATGCTAGACTAAAACCAGGCCTATCTGGGCAATAGAGGCACTTTTGGTAACAAGATGCCATGAGCTGAGACAGTGTGAACCATCAAGACCAATGTAAAAACTGATTCCTATTTATGATGTTATCCTTATATGTATGTAGGCTTTAAGGTTAAAATTTAACAAGAGGATAATGCTACCAATACTGCTACTATTAATGCTAATTATGTGTAATGGCCTAGGATATTGCTGTACATTACTGTAGACTTCATAAGCACTCCACACTTCATCACACTAAATTTAATTTTCTTCAGCAATAAATTAATCTTAGCTTATAGATAATTCATTCATCATCTTGGCTGAATGTTCTACTTGATGTTTAATGATTTGTTCATTGTTATTAATTAGTTCAATTCTTACATCCTTTGCTTTGTGTGTCTAGCAACCCCACAGGATATATATAACCTTTTTCATTCACTATCCTGGTGAAAAAATGGAGACCTTGCTCCAAATGAAGATTATTTGTTTTTGAAGCAGCTAGTAAAGAGTATACATTTTAACAGTTACACAAAAATCCTTTTTAGGGCTTCCCTCCTCAGTTTAGAATCCGTGCTAATCAGACAGGAGTGACAAGGGAGGCTTTATTCAGATTTCTCATGATTTAAATCAGGGCTTTGTGAGTTTTGACGTAATTACTCTCTGGTGTATTTTTAATAAGGATTGTCTATGGAACAAGTGGCAACCCAAGTCTGGTGCAAACCAGAGGTATGGTAGTTATAGCAGAGACAGAGGTGTGCATTTTGGTTAATCTCTTACTAAACTCATACTTTGAATTTTTCACCAATGTTAGATTTTGTATCTCAATATTGTGATAAGTTACCAATTTAGATAGAAAATTATGTGATAAGTGTAACAAAGTACCTGGACTTTGATAGGTACCGCTGAATAAATACAGTTTTTGTGTTTGGGAATTAAATAGGTATAAGCTTTCTCTTTTTTATTATAGCATATTTGGTGTGTAGGTTAAGGACAATCAAAACTAACACAAGGGGTAAAATGCATATATAAAAATCAATTAAATGAACTCATTTCTCTGCTTGAAAATTTAATGAATCCTTCAGGAATTTCCAGAGCTATAATGGCCCATGGAGTGAAACTTCTGAAATCACTTCTCATTGGTATATATGCATTAACTTATTAATATTTCAGAGAACTATGCTGCTAAGCTCTAGGTTTTTGTATATGTTCCTTTTTTAGATTTTTAATTTTGTTCATTAATAAAATATTTTATCTGACTAGTAAACCAAAACACACTGCATATAAAGGTCACTGACCTGTCCTTTGTTCTAATATCTAGCTTTGTTATATGCCAAGGTAATTTTAGTTTCTAAATTTTCAAAAACACAAACGAAAACCCCATTAAATCAGAATGTGTTCTTTCATTTTGCATTCTAACTCATTTTTATGACTTACTTTCTTTTCCGTTGCTGAACCTATTTCTAATATTGCCTTTCTACCGTGTGTCCATTAGTCGCTTCTGTTTTACCCAAGGTTGGAAAATCAGATAAATTAGCTTGGAAGACTTGTGTGACACTTCATGCTAATGACACAGAGTAGAGGTCTAAAATAAGGAATCATTTTTTCTTTCCCCAGATATTGTTGGGCAGCTGCATTTGAAACCTGCCCTTTGCCTGCAGTATAGTCCAGGCAAAATACATCAAGCTCATGGTTAATCCCAATACTGAAAAGACCCAGACATGTTATGAGACCCAGTATAAACTGGGTCATGTGGTGAAGATTCCATAAAGAAGGAATGTTTTAGTTGAGATCTAAACAATGAATACAAACTAGGTTTAAAGAAAAAAAAAGGAAAGAAAGAAAAAGAAAAGTAGGGAGAGAAAATTTCAGGCTGTCAGAATCGTGTGGTTAACAGCTTTGTGATTAATAAAGACTCCTCTTAAAAAGCTGATGTGTCTAGAACATAGAAGGACAGTAATTGAGATGGGACAGGGAGGTCGAAGAGAGGAAATCATGTAAGTGCTCAGGGATTTGTAGTCCATGGTAAAGCTTGTAATTCTGAAATCAGTGATAAGTCTGACATAGTTTTAAAAAGAGGAAGAAAGAAAAGTTTTAAAAACCACAGAGAAGTAAATAAATATAAACACTAAATCTCACTAAACCACTTTCCTAGTTCCAATGGTCTTATTGAATAGTTTTTCACTTTTTCACATCAATTTGTCCTACTAAAAATAAATATGTTCTCAAGAGCGATATATCTGATTCTCCAAGTCATGCCAATTGATTGCAGTTATTTTATTAAGACGAAATATGTTTTCTATTCTTGGTCTAACAAAGTAAAAGATATAAGAAAATGTCATGGTTTTAGTGTTAAGGAGTTATTTTTACTAATTCATCCTCCAGCTTTGTTCTAGAGAGTGAATTTGTCACCAGGGTCCGCTTGGTTAAGTAAAGTGGTCTGATACACAGTAAGCCTTGATTAACGATAGGCATAATGATCCTTCAAATTTCTGTAGTATCAGTTGTAATGTCTCCTTATTCATCTCTAATTTTATTTATTTGGGTCTTCTCGTTTTTTCTAAGTGAGTCTGACTAAATATTCATTTCGTTTATTTTTCAGCAAACTTTTATTCATTCGTTTTTATTGTTTTCTTCATTTAAAATTATTTTTTTCTGCTCTTTATTATTTTCTTCTACAAGTAATTTTGACTTTGGATTGCTTTTGCTTTAACAGGTTTATAAGATGCGTCTTTTGCTTATTTTTAAATTTTCTTCTTTTTAGATGTAGGCACTTATTAATGTAGATTTCTCTCTTAGTATTGCTTTTGTTATCTCATAGGTTTTGGTATGTTGTTTTTCCATTATCATTTGTTTCAAGACTTTTTGAATTTCCTTCATTACTTTTTCACTGAACCACTGACCATTCAGGAGCATATTTTTTAAAATGTTTATGTTTGTATAGTTTTCAAAATTCCTCTTTTATTTCTAGCTTTCTACTGTAGTTAGAGAAGATGCTTGATATTTCAACTTTTTAATATCTTGAGACTTGTTTTATCACCCAGCACATGGTCTATCCTTGAGAATGTTCCATGAGCTGAGGAGAAAAATGTGTATTTTTGGCCAGGTGTGGTGGCTCACTCCTGTAATTTCAGAACTTTGGGAGGTTAAGGCTGGAGGATCACTTGAGGTCAGGAGTTCGAGACCACCTGGCCAACATGGTGAAACCCTGTCTCTACTAAAAATATAAAAATTAGTTGGGCATGGTGGCATGTGCCTGTAATTATTCAGGAGGCTGAGGCAGGAGGATCACTTGAACCTAGAAGGCAAAGGTTGCAGTGATCCAAGACTGCGCCACTGCACTCCAGCCTAGGCAAGAACCAGGCTCTGTCTCAAAAAAAAAAAAAAAAAAAAACAGAAGAAATAAAAATGTGCATTTTGCAGCTATGAAATATTCTGTATATATCTATTATATTCGTTTTTTCCATAGTGCAGATTGTCTGATGTGTCTTTCCTGATTTTCTGTCTGCATGGTCTGTCCAATGCAGAAAGTAGGGTGTTGATGTCTCCATCTATTATTACTGTATTGGGGTCTGTATTTCTCTTTAGCGCTAATAATATTTCTTTGTATATCTGGCTGCTCAAGTATTGGGTACATAAATGTTTACAATCATTATATCTTCTTGCTGAATTTTCTCCTATTAGCATTATATAATTTCCTTCTTTGTCTCCTCTTACACATTTGTCTTGAAATCTATTTTGTTTTATGTAAGTATAGATAGTCCTGCTCTTTTCTTGTTTTTATTGGCATAGAATATCTTTTTCCATGCCTTTATTTTCAATCGATGTGTGTCTTTATAGGAGAAATATTTCTTGTAGCCTACAGATAATTTGTCTTTTTTTTTCGTTCATTCAGCCTCTCTGTCTCTTATGATTAAAGAGTTTAATTCATTCACATGTTAGGTTATCACTGGTAAGTGTGAATTTACTCCTGCCATTTTGCTGTTTGCTTTCTGATTGTTTTGTGGTCTTCATTTTCTTCCTTCTTTTAGTGAAGTTGATATTCTCTGAGAGTAGGATTTAATTGCTTGCTTTTTATTTTTGGTGTATCTGCTGTATTTTTTTCAATTTGAGTTACCACGAGGATTGCAAGTATTATCTTACAAACCGTTATTTTAAACAGATGACAACTTAACACCGGTTACATAAACACACACACACACACACACACACACACACACACACACACACACACACACACAGAATAACTCTACACTTCAAAATTTTCCCCCACTTTTTAACTTACTGCTTTTTCTCTTGATCTCTTATTGTGCTGTCTATGTTTTGAAAAGTTATTATACTTATTATTTTGGATTGATTCATCATTTGGTCTTTCTACTTAAGAGTAATTTATAAATCACCATTACGGTGCTCCACTATTCACTGTTTTTCTGTGTGCTTAGTGAGCTTTGTGTCCTCAGATAATTTATTCTTGCTCACTAAAAGCCTTTTCTTTGATAGGTCTGGTGTTGATGAAATTCCACAGCTTTTGATTGTCTGTGAAAGTCTTTATTTCTCTTTCATTCTCAGAGGGTGTATTTACAAGATATACTACTGTAGGGTAAAAGTTTTTTGCTTTTTTTTTTTTTTTTCCTTCGCACTTTAAATGTGTCATGTCACCCTCTTCTGGCTGTAAGGATTCCACTGAAAAGTCTGTTTTCAGATGTACTGAAGCTCCATTGTATATTATGTGTGTGTGTGTCTGTGTTCTTTTGCTACTTTTGGGATATCTTCTTTATCCTTGACCTTTGGGAGTTTAATTATCGAATGCTTTGATGTAGCGTTCTTTTGGTTAAATCTTCTAGGAGTCCTCTAACCTTCTTGTACTTGGATAGTAAGATCTTCCTTTAAGTTTAGGAAGTTCTCCCTTGTTACACCTTTGAATAAGCTTTCCACCCTCTCTTTTTCTATCACCTCTTTAATGCCAGTAAATCTTGGATTTGCCCTTATGAGGCTATTTTCTAGATTTTATAGATGTGTTTTATTCTTGTTTATTATTTTTTCTTTTTAAAGTAAAACTTTATTATGTATGTACATAGACATATGCATACATATACACACATGTAAATACACATATATACACTTATACATACGTGTGTGTATATGTAAAGGATCAACAATTTCATGTATGTTAGTCCTTCAAATATGTACATATTCAATCAGCATTTGTTTTCTCTGTTTAAATGATTGTCTTTACTAACCTACAAAATACAAAGTTGGTAGTGCTACTTCTTCCCTTTTTCTTTCCTATTTTACAGGGTATTAATTTTCTCCATTTTACTTAACCTATTCATTTCTTGGAGAAGATAAATCTCCAAGAAACATGTGCATGTGTCTTTATGATAAAACAGTTTACTTTCAAAAAACAGCTGAAAGGTTTGTTTGTTTGTTTGTTTGTTGGTTTGTTTTAAGGGCATATGTTACTGTGACAATAGTCAGGATAACTCATTTCAAGCAAATTCCATTAACACTATCAGGATAGGATTATTTATTTATTTTCCTTTATCTGTTTTTTTATTTGTATTTTAAACTAAGAGGTACATGTGCACATTTGTTATATCGGTAAACTTATGAACTGGGAATTTGTTGTACAGCCTGTTTTATCACTCAGATATTAAGCCTAGTACCCATTAGTTGTTTTTCCTGATCCTCTCCCTCCTCCCATCCTTCACCCTCTCAGAGGCTCCATTGTCTATTGTTCTTATCTATATGTTCATACATTCTCATCATTTAGCTCCCCCTTTAAGTGAGAACGTGTGCTATATGATTTACTGTCCCTGCATTACTTGCTAAGGATAATGATCTCCAACTTCACCCATGTTCCTCCAAATGATGTGATCTTGTTCTTTTTTATTACTGCATTGTATTCCATGATGTATATGTGTTCTATTATCACATTTTCTTCATTCAGTCTACCATTGATGGGCATTTACATTCCATGTCTTTGCTATTCTGAATAGTGCCACAGTGAACATACACATGCCTGTGTGTTTATGATAGAACAATTTATATTTCTTTGGGCATATACCCAGTAATGGAGCTTCTGGGTGGAATGGTAGTTCTGTTTTTAGGTCTCTGAGAAATTATCACACTGTTATCCACAATGGCTGAAATAGTTGCACTCCTACCAACAGTGTATAATGGTTCCCTTTTCTCTGCAACCTCATCATTGCCTTTTATTTTTTGACTTTTTAGTAATTGCCTTTCCAATTGGTGTGAGATGGTATCTCACTGTGGTTTTGATTTGCATTTCTCTAATGATTACTATGTTAGGTTTTTCCTCATATTCTTGTTGGCTGCGTGTATGTCTTATTTTGAACAGTGACTGTTCATACCCTTTGCCCACTTATTAATGGGGTTGTTTGTATTTTTATGGTAAACGTGTTTGAGTTGCTTATAGATACTGGATATTAGACCTGTCAGATGGATAGTTTGCAAAATTTTTCTCCCATTCTGTGTCTTTTCTCTCTGTTGATAATTTTGTTTTGTTTTGCTTTGTTTTCTATGAGAAAGCTTGTTAGTTTAACTAGACACTATTTGGCAATTTTTACCTTTGTTGCAATTGCTTTAGTGTCTTTGTCATAAAATATTTGTCTATTTCCACATCCGGAATGTGATAGTCTATGTTGTCATGCAGGATGTTTATAGTTTGGAGTTTTACACTTAAGTATGTAATATATCTTTAGGTCATTTTTGTATATGATATAAGAAAGGGATCAGCTTCAGTCTTCTGCATATGGTCATCCAGTTGTCCCAGAACGATTTATTGAATTTACAGTGCCTTTCCATTGCTTGCTTTTGTCACCTTTGTCAAAGACCAAATAATTGTAGATGTGTGGATTTATTACTTGGCTCTCTATTCTCTTCCCTTGGTCTATGTGTCTGTTTTTCTACCAGTACCATGCTGTTTTTGTTTTTATAGCCTTACACTATAGTTTGAAGTTGAGTATCATTATGCCTCAAGCATTCTTCTTTTTGCTTAAGATTGCCTTGGCTATTGGGCTTTTTTGTTGTCATTGTTCCATTTGAATTTTAAAAAAATACATTTTTCTAGTTCTGTAAAGAATATCATCGGTGGTTTGATAGGAATAGCAATGAATCTATAAATTGTTTTTGGGCAGTATGGCCATTTTCCTGATATTGATTCTTTCTACTGATGAGCAAAGAATTATTTTCCATTTGTTTATGTCATCTCTGATTTCTTTCAGCAGTGTTTTTTAGTTCTCCTTGTAGATATATTTTTAGTTCTCCTTGTAGAGATCTTTTATCTCCCCGGTTAGCTGTATTCCGAGGTATTTTGTTCTTTTTGTGGCAGTTTTGAATGGGATTACATTCCTAAATTTGCCCTTGGCTTGACTGTGATTTGTCTACAGGAATGCTAGTGACTTTTGTACATCGATTTCTGTAACCTGATACTTTGCTGAAGTTGTTTATCAGAAAAGGAAGCATTTGCCTGAGACCGTGAGGTTTTCTAAATGTAGGACCATGTCATCTGCAAACAGGGATTGTTTGAGTTCCTCCCTTCCTATTTGGATCCCCTTTATTTATTTCTCTTGCCTGATTGCTCTGGCCAGGAATTGCTGTGTTGAAGAAGAGGGTTGAGACATGGTACACTTTTCTTGTGCTGGTTTTTCAAGGGAAATGCTTCCAGGTTTTGTCCATTCAGCATGATGTTGGCTTTTGGTTTTTCGTAGATGGCTCTTATTGTTTGAATGTATGTTCCTTCACCTAGTTTATTGAGAGTTTTTAACCTAAAGTGGCATTGAATTGTATCATATGGCTTTTCTATAGCTATTGAGAGACTCATGTCTCATGTTTAGTTCCATTCATATGATGAATCATTTTTCTTGATTTTTGCATGTTCAACCAACCGTGCATCCCAGGGATAAAGCCTACTTGATCACGGTGGATTAGCATTGTAATATGCTTTGGATTTGATTTGTCAGTATTTTGTTGAGGATTTTTGCATGGATGTTCATCAAGGATATTGGTCTGGAGTTTTTCTGTTTGTGTTGTGTTTCTGCCAGATTTTGGTTTTAGGATGATGCGGGCCTCATAGTATGAGTTGGAGAGGAGTTCTTTCTCCTCAATTATTTGGAATAGTTTCAATATGAGTAGTACCAAATTTTCTTTGTACATCTGGTGGAATTTGGCAGTGAATCTGGCTGGTCCTATGCTTTTTTGGATTGGTAGGCTCTCTAGTACTAATTCAATTTCAGAGCTTGTTATTAGTCTGCTCAGAGTTTGAATTTCTTTCAGTTTCAGTCTTGGGAGGTTGTATGTGTATAGGAATGTATTGATTTCTTCTAGATTTTCTAGTTTGTGTGAATGGAGATGTTCATAATATTCTCTGATGGTTATTTGCATTTCGTAGGATCAGCGGTAATATCTGTTTGCCATTTCAAAGTATGTTTATTTGGATTTTCTCACTGTCTGTCTCCTCTCAGTGTGTATTTTCAATTAAAGTGTCTTCAAGCTAATTCTTTAATTTCCTTGATCAATTCTACTATTAAAAGTCCCTGATGCATTCTTTAGTGTCTCAATTACATTTTTTAGCTCTAGAATTTCTGCTTGATTATTTTAAGTAATTTTAATCTCTTTGTTATATTTATCTGATAGAATTCTGAAATCCACTCTTACATCTTGAATTTCTTTGAGCTTCCCCAGAACCACTATTTTGAATCATCAGTCTGAAAGGTCATATATTTCTGTTTCTCCATGATTGCTCACTGGTTCCTATCTAATTCATTTCTTGAGGTCATGTTTTCCTGGATGGTGTGGATGCTTATATATGTTCGTTGGTGTCTGGGCATCGGAGAGGTAGGTATTTATTGTATTCTCCACAGTCTAGGCTTGCTTGTGCGTGTCCTGCTTAGGAAGGCTTTCCAGATATTAAAGGGATGTGTGTCCCAAGCAAACTAACACTGTGGTTTTCACAGACTTATGGAGGTACTGCCTTGGTGGTCTTTGATAAGATCCAGAAGAATTCTCTGGATTACCAGGCAGAGACCTTTGTTTTTTTCTCTTATTTTCTCCTAAGCAAATGGTGTCTCTCTCTGTCTCTATGGAACCACCTGGAACTGGGTGTGTGGTGATGCAGGCACCTCTGTGACCACCAGCGCTCACGCTGTGCTGAGTCTGACCTGAAAACAACACAGCATTGAGCCTTGGCTAAGGCCCTTCCCTTCAGGGCAATGAGTTTCCTTAGGTCCAAGGCATGTCCAGAGATGCTGTTTGAGAGCCAGGGATCGGAATAAAAACCCTAAGCAATTGATCTGATGTTCTCTTCTACGGTGGCTAAGCTGGTACTCAAACCACAATATAAAGTCCTCCCTGCTCTTCTCCACACTTTCCACAGGCAGAGGAGCCCTTACCAGTGTCCGCCACACTGCTGTTCCACTAGGAGTCTGCCAGGCCACCACCAATGTTCACTTGAAGCCCCAGAGCTCTTCAGTAAGCTTCATGTGAATGCTGCCAGCCCTAGGACTCACCTTTTAGGGCAGTAGGCTCCCCTCTGGCAGGGCAGGTCCAGAAATGCAGATAAAAAGCCTAGAGCTACACGCCTGTAATCCCAGCACTTTGGGAGGCCGAGGCGGGTGGATCACGAGGTCAAGAGATCGAGACCATCCTGGTCAACATGGTGAAACCCCGTCTCTACTAAAAAAAAATCCAAAAATTAGCTGGGCATGGTGGCACGTGCCTGTAGTCCCAGCTACTCGGGAGGCTGAGGCAGGAGAATTGCTTGAACCCAGGAGGCGGAGGTTGCGGTGAGCCGAGATAGCACCATTGCACTCCAGCCTGGGTAACAAGAGCGAAACTCCGTCTCAAAAAAAAAAAAAAAAAAAAAAAAGCCTAGAGCTAGACTCAAGGACTCCTAGTTCCTGCTTGCTGCTCTACCCCTCTGTGGCTAAGCTGACACATAAGGTGTAAGACAAAGTCCACCTTACTTTTCTCCCTGCCTTTTCGCAAATAGAAGGAGCCTTTGCTGTAGCTACCATAGCTGGGAATGTGCTGGATTATGCTGAAACCAGCATGTCTCGGCCCAAAGCCCATGATGTACTTCCTGGGTACCACTGCTGGTTATTCAGGTCCCAAAGTTTCCTTAGTCAGTAGGTGATGAATTGTGCCTTCCTTCAAAGCAACTGTTTCTCTTTTGGCCCAGGGCATGTCTAGAAATGACATCTAGGAGTTATGGCCTGCAATGGCGGTGACACCACTCTGCCCAGTGTCCTATCCTACTGTGGCTGAGCTGGTATCCAAGATGCAGGACAAAGTCCTCTCTACTCTTTGCTCTGCATTCCTTAAGCAGAAGAAAGGAGTCACTTCAGTTGCATTGAGCTGCACTGCCTAGGTTTGAAGAAGGAATGCCATAAGTTTTCTCTTAGCAATGCCAGGTGGTGTCCCTCCAAGGTCATATGCAGCCTAGTAAACTTGCTTTAAGCCCAGCCTAGTGCTGGGAATTGCCTAGGAATTGCCATCCTTGTGTACCCAGATTGTCTTTCTAGTTTACCTAGGACCCAGAGCACTTCAGCTTGAAGTAGCAAGGCTTGCCTAGAAAAAGAAATAAAATATTTTAAGAAATATTTCTTAAAATAATTCAAAGAAGAAGAAATAAAATATAATGAGTAAAATATAGACTGTCAACCAGTGTACATGGTTTGTTATTTGCTAAGGTGTAATCAATGCGTATTAAAATATAATTATAAATACAATATTAGTTCAATGTAGTCCAACCTCTGGGATGACAATTCACCCTCTGGCTAAGGTGAGTCCAAATTCTCCCTCCATGTATGGTCACTGGCTTAGCCATGCATGGCTACATTCTGCACTATGACAGGGCAGCATCTAGCTCAATGTAAGGTCTCCTCATCATTGTGCTTTCCCTCAACAAAATACGCAGATTCTCTCTTAGATCCACAGGCCTGCTGCTTGGGGATGAGTGAGAGGTGGTGTTAGCAATCCAAAACTATGTCTCTGTATTCGTCAGGGTTCCCTAGAGGGATAGGACTAATGGGTTAGATGTATATATGAGAGGGAGTTTATTAAATATTGACTCACATGATCACAAGGTGAGGTCCACAACAGGACGTCTGCAAACTGAGAAGGAAGGAAGCCAGTTCAAGTCCCAAAACCTCAAAATAGGGAAGCTGAAAGAGGAGACTTCGCTCTGTGGCTGAAGGCCTGAGAGCCCCTGGAAAACTTCTGGTGTAAGTCCAAGAATCCAAAAGCTGAAGAACTCAGATTCCAATGTTGGAGGGCAGGAAGCATCAAGCACGGGCAAAAGATGGAGGGCAGAAGACTCAGCAAGTCTGTTCTTCCCATTCTTGCTTTTGTGCTGGCAGCTAATTAGATGGTGTCCACCCAGATTGAGGGTGGGTCCCCTCTCCCAGTCAAGTGATGGAAGTGTTCATCTCTTTTGGCAACACCCTCACAGATACACTCAGGAACAATACTTTGCATCCTCAGTCCAGTCGAATCAGCACTCGATATTAACCATCAGAGCTTCCTTGCCTTCCTCACTGCCTCTTTTGCACTATCAAATTATTTAAAACCAGGTACAGTGATTGCTCATCTGATTTTTGGTTCATGTGACGGTACTTTTCTGTGTGAGATAGTTGCTAAAATTTGGTGTTCCAATGCAGGGGAGGGTGAATAGTGTAGGCTTCTATTCAGCCATCTTGCTCCACCTCTGTATTAGTGTGTTCTCAGACTGCTGATAGAGACATAACTGAGACTGGGCAATTTACAAAAGAAAGAAGATTATTGAAATTACAGTTCCATGTGGCTGGTGGCTTGGGAAAGCCTCACAATCGTGACAGAAGGCAAGGAGGAACAAGTCATGTCTTGAAGAGCTTTTGCAGGGAAATTCCTCTTTTAAAACTATCACATGGGAAAGAGCTACCTCCATGATTCAATTACATCCCACGAGGTCCCTCACACAGCACATGAGAATTCAAGATGAGATTTGGGTGAGGACACAGCCAAACCATACCAACATCCAACATTTTTTTTTAAGTAAATAGAATGCGTATACTCTTAAAATAATGATAAAATTATAGAAAATGCATAAACAAATATAGTCATTTATTATCATTAAGTATTATGTACTACACAGAATTGGATGTGCTATAATTGTTTTCAGTTTGTAGCACAGTAAGTTTGTTTACATCAGAATCAACAACAAGCACATGAGTAATGTGTTATGCTACAGCGTTATGATTGCTACAGTGTCACTAGGTGATAGGAAATTTTAGCACCATTGTAATTTTATGGGGCCACCATGATACATGCAGCCTGTCATTGATGGAAATGTTAGGAGGCACATGACAATACATGCCAGAAAGGTAGATGTGGTGTGCAACCAAACCCAGCATTGTTTTTATGAGTCTAATTCTTACTCCACTTTTAAGAAAAAAAAATATGATGAGTAAAGCATAGACATCAGCAGGTCTATTATGGTTCGTTATTTGCTGAGGTGTAATCATTGTTTGTTAAAATGTAAGTATAATATTAGTTCAATGTAAATAAATATATAAAAGTGTCTTTATCTTAGGTGTATTGGGCTATATTTCTATCTTATATTGGGTCCCCTTAAAATAGGCTCTGAGATGAATACTTGTTTTCTAGCACTCACTTGTAAGGAAGAATAAAAGGGAGATCTGGGCATACCAACGTGCTTACCTACAATGCTGATACAACTAGGGCAAAGCTCCCAAATTTAGCAATTAAAAGTACAAGTTGCCCAGTTGAATTTAAAATTCACATAAATCATGAATAATGTTCAGTGTATGTAATTTCTAAATACTTAATGGGACATACTCATACTAAACAATTTAAATTCAACTGGGCATACTGTACTTCATTTGATAACTTTGAACTGAGTCTTCAGCCAGTCCTACTAGGCGTCTTTCAGAATTGTCCCAAATTGATGCAAAGCGGTTGCGTCTTTGTATCACTACGTTAGCCAGCCATGGGTCAGTGGCTGCTCTCTAAAAGGAGGCACCACTTCGGGTGGGTTAGTTCTTTCTAGTTTGTCTTAGGGCAATATTTAGTGAAAGGTACAGATGTGAATGGTCAACTACTGATATCCCCTGTAAGTGTGGTGTTGATGTGTTCCCATGAAGATGGAATCAGGGTGATGAACCACAGTGTCTAGTATAATAATTTCTCTGTGTTAGCTTCAAAAGTGATGTTTACTTAATGTTTCTATATCCTACTTTTTTGTTTTATTGTTTTTTTGTTTGTTTTTTTATGACTTTGTTCTCTTAATTCATTTTACACCTTAGTGTTTCTTGTACTGAGGAATTGTAGCTACACATACCACAGAGGAATACTGAGGACTTGTAGCTACATGTGACAATTGAAATTTCAGGGAAAGGGAATTTATGCTGAAATATTTGAATGACTTTCCCTCTTTAGCTTTTACTATGTCAAAAAATCATGTAAATGTATACCTTTACACAATTCATCTGCTGAAATTGTTGAAACAAAAACACATTATTGCCTTTTTATTGCAAAAGAGAAAAATAAAATTAAATAGATTTAGGTACAGACACCTGTCACAAAATAGTTAGTTTTACATGATCCTGCACTGTATTTGCAGAAAAGATTTAATTTGTCATTTCTTTAGAAATGAGAGGATAGGGGCCGGGTGCATTGGTTCACGCCTGTGATCCCAGCACTTTTGGTGGCTGAGGCTGGTGGATCACCCAAGGTCAGGAGTTCGAGACCACCTGGCCAACATGGTGAAACCTCATCTCTACTAAAAATACTCAAAATTAGCCAAGCATGATGGTGCATGCCTTTAATTCCAAATACTAGGGAGGCTGAGGCAGGAGAATCACCTGAACCCAGGAAGTGGAGGTTGCAATAAGCTGAGATCACCCTGTTGCACTCCAGCCTGGGCAACAAGAGCAAAACTTTGTGGGTTTTGTTTTTGTTTTGTTTTGTTAAAGAAATGAGAGGATAAATCTGAAGAAATAAGGAGGAATAAGATAGTTTACTTGAGAGAAACACACAGATACACACACACACAGATACACACACACACACACACACACACACACACACACAAACTTGATAGCTATGAAATATACTAGATAAACCATAATGTGAAGCCTCAAGTTTGAGATTCTGTATAACAAACAGAAAAGGCCTATCTTCACAAAAATGCTAAAGCATGGAATTTTTAAAGACCCTTTATTTTGTCAAACATTTCTGTAAACAAAGCACATTACACAGTGCCTGGCACTTTTAAATACTCAACAAATACTGATTTTGTTGTTCTTTACTTTTTTATACTCCGGGGAAAACTGCTGTTTTAAATAATCTATAATCGCTTACTATGTTTTATGAAATTAAAGTATCTAAAAGTAGATAGATTTTGATAATTGAAAATAAAATAACAGACTTAAATTGGGAGAAGTGAATGTAAATTTGGTATCTCCCAGGACTAGAGCGGTATGATAAAAGACATTAGGGACTGTGTATAAGTGGAAACTGTGTACTCAACATAAAGATATTCAAACTTAATTTAAAAATTAAGCTAATTCTCAGGTAGCCAGACTTGAGTTGAGACAAGCAGTGGATCTGAAAGGCCATGAAAGATGTGATGCCATGGCCAGTGTGGAAATGTTACAGTGTAAAACAGGGATCCCCAACCCCTGGGACACAAACTGTACTGTTCTGTGCCCTGTTGGGAACTGGGCCACACAGCAGAATGGGAGAAGCAGGCAAGTGAGCATTACTTCCTGAGCTTTGTTTTCTGTCAGATCACTGGCAGCATTCGATTCTTATAGAAACACGAACCCTACTGTGAACTGTGCGTGCAGGTGATCTAGGTGGCACACTCCTTATGAGAATCTAATGCTTGATGATCTGAGTGGTGGAACAGTTTCACCCTGAAACCTTCCCCAAACTCTGCCCATGGAAATATTTTCTTCCACAAAATCAATCCCTGGTACCAAAGAGGTTGGGGATCACTGGTGTAAAACAAAATTAAAGCAGTATTAAATACGAAGATATCCCAGATGTTATTTTCTTGCAAGAATATCTTTCTTAAATATCCCTTAGTAAAACAGGGGTTTCACTGAGGATAAATGAATATCTTGGACTCATAGTGAATAGAAAATTATTAGGTAGCTGTTTTATATCAAGTTCTGAGTCTGCTGGGTTTCTAGTCCCCATTCATCTGTTTATTATCATCTCTGATACAGATTAATGTGGAAGGCTCTTGGTATTTGTCCCATTTAAGTTTATCCATGGCTTTGGGCTGCTGTGAAAATTCTCGTCCAATGCTGTTAGACTTCTCAGTTGAAATGCCTATAATTAACATACTAGAATACTTCATTTTCTAAATCAAAATTTTGAGATACAGCCTCATGTATTATATACTTCTCCTTGAGTTAGGCATCCATTCCTATTTTACTGAGCTGAAACCAGAAAGAAGGGTCATGTGGCACAAATAGGACTTGGTTTAAACTCTCTGCTTTATCACAATGCCAGACTAATATTTAGAGCCTCTACATGCTGAAAAGCTTATGACAGTCCCTTATTATGCAATTCAAAATGAAATTATTTTAAATCTGTAAAAAAATATATGTGGAAGCTAAACAGTGAATTCTAGTTTACAAAGTTTTGGATAATATTATTGTCCTAGTCAATTTTCTGTTGTGAGTAGCAGCATACCTAAAACTGAGTAATTTATAAAGAACTGAATTTATTTTCTAGAGTTAAGGAGACTTGGAAATCCAAGGTCAATAAGGCATATCTTTTGAGAGCCTTCCTGCTTGTGGGGATTCTCAGAAGAGTCCCTAGGTAGCACAGGATATCATATGGGAAGAGGGCTGAGTATGCCAACATGCTAGCTCAGGTCTACCTTCCTCATTTTATAAATCCACCAGTTTCTTTCCCATGATAAGTCATTAATACATTCATTTAGAAATGGATTAATCCATTCATTGGGGAGGAACTTTAATGATCCAATTTCCTCTCTAAAAAGCCTGCTTCTCAAAATTGTCATATTTTGGATTAAGTTTCAACATGAGTTTTGGAGGGAACATTCAAACCATAGCAACTGTGGAAGTTGAACCTTTCTAATTCTGTGCATGAATGTTTATATCTGGTATCCTAAATGCTGAAGCACATTTTTCACCTGCCTGTGGGTAACCCAACACAAGTCAATCATTTGCTCGAGCTAAATCTCATTATGTCTCTCAAACTTTTTTTTCCCCCAAATTCATGTCATCCCTCTGCCAACAAACAAAGAGAACAAAGATTTATAATGTTTCCTCTCCAAAGGAAAGATGTGAATAACTGCTTTTAGGCAGAGAAGATCAAAGTATGACCTCACTGAGCACGTTTATTGACTTCAGATTAAGCTTTCAACAAGTTCAGACTTCCTGTAGCTGCCTCACCCTGTTCAAAGAAATTGTGAATGATCCGTCTCCTCGGTGTCATTCCCCACCCACTCCAATCCAACCCTTCTTTCTCTTTTCGAAGTGTGTCTCTAAGACTTTTCGTAGACAAATATGCCTTCCCTCTCACCTAACATTCTTTTTTTAGCAAATCATATTTTGCCAAATTTTTAATCCATCCAAAGGAAATGATAGTAAAGAATAAAGGAATAATAGTAACCATTAAGCCGTTTCAGCTAGCCCTTCTGTCTCCCTGAGAATCTTTTGCTGATTTAGTAACCAGGGGGGAAGACTGGAATATCTCTCTAGTGATCTGGTGGCAGGGGAAGCATCTGGTTTGGGTGAGTCATTCCCTGACTTTGTAAATATGACCTGGTGAATAAATCAATATAAAAAAAATTTCAACTTGCTGCAGGTTCCTGAAATTTTATAGAAACTTAGAAGAGCTATAAGCTACCATAAATTTGAGAAGCAACCTTAGGCTTAGAGAAAAAACAATGTCACTAGCTGTGAAACAAAACACATAATGCTTATATACTGAAACAGGACTTGAAAAGATAAATTAGGCAAATGAGACTTATGTTCACCATTTTTGTGAACATAAGTGGTGTTGCTCCTTAATAAATTTTCTGATTTTAAGAAATATTATTCAAAAATGAAAGTTTTGATATTGCTATAGACTATTAGCACATGTACAGAATTTGCAGAATTGGTGGTCTCTGCTGCTCTAACTGGCAATGACAAAATCAAACATAGAAACTTAAGCTTATGCTGATTTCAAAATGCTGGTCAAATTCAGTAAAAAATTGTAATGTAATCTTTGAGGGGTTACTTTATACCTGTGGTTCTCAAGCAGGGACAATTTTACTTTTCAGGGGATATTTGTCAAAGTCTAGAAGGCTTTGTGATTGTCAAAACTTGAAGAGAAGGAGATACATTACTGGCCAGAGACACTGCTAAACATCATATAGACTCCTCCGCATTGAATAATTGTCTGACCCAAAATGCCATAGTGCCAGTGTTGAGAAGCTGTGCTCCAAATTCTTCTTATTTATTAAATCAACACCATGTGTGAAGTGACTGTCACATAACTAGTAGTAAACAATATTTTATTGACCACATATCATTTTTCACGCTCTTATTCTAAGAACTACATACGTTACACAATTGATCCTCACTATACTACAAAATAGGGTAGGCTATAATTCCATCTTACATATGAGAAAATTGAAGCATAGAGGAGGTAGCATTTATAAGCACATAACTGTTAAAGACAGATCTGTCCTTACAGTTATGTAGTTTGGTTTTAGAACCCCATCCACTGTGGTAAAGAAATCAAGGGCTGCTTCTTGTTTCCCTTGACTTTCTCCTGTGCTCTTGTAACTGTAAGAAAAGGATCTTGGCACTTCTCAATCTACAGAACAATTCATAATTCTGGGAGCTCCACAAAAAATAAAAGTAAATTATTTATTTATTTTTATTTATTGCTGTACGCAATGTTCTGCCACAGATATGATCAACTTATTTTGCAAAGTTAAAATATTTTAAATTAAAGGATTAACAGTTCCTTTTCTAATTATATATTTATGTGTATATAATTGTGTGTGTGTGTGTGTGTATATCTATATATACACACTCACATTTACATATATATGTGTCGGCCTTATCACAAATCATTGAAGTTTAAATTTCACAGGTCAAAAATTTAAACATATATGTAGTTTGTAGGCATCTCACACTGATCAGTTAATATAATACATTTATTTTTATTATAATATATACTATATTTTATAACATGCATAAATAAAAATCAAATGCTAAATATAATAAAGTTTATATGGTCCAGTTCACTAATGTATACTAATGCTTCAATGATAACATTAAACTTTATTTCTTTAGATGCAAACTCCAGCCAGGGTTCACATATTGATTTCATGTTCTAGTAAAAACTACAAATAAAAAACCACAAAGTCAGAGATTATTTCTTAATATATTGCATATACTTAAATCCAATTTAACTCATTTTATGACATGTTTAGCTTTTTCTGTAATAGTGATCTCATGTGTTAATGGAAGATAATTTGCAAGAATTTTGTTTTCTTTTAGATGTGATATTGAAGTTCAAAACTTCACTAATAATTGCTACACACATAATACAGCAAGAGAAGCACTATTATTTATTGAGGCAAAGCATAAATATTAAGTAACTGAAAATGGTAGAAAACTATCTGGTATGATAATGATTCAGCATGAGAGGCAAAGAGCTTTTATTGGATATTCCAGTTTGAGGAATACATTCAAATGCCTATTAAGTCCCATCTCTACCAGTGATCACGTTTATATGGTTCTGTACTGGCATGTTTCCTGAAGTCCATGTGTACCCCACTAGTGGTAAAATAATTGTATATTTAAAAATATTTATGCGTATTATATATATTAGAAAAAAATACTTCCTTTTATGTTGATAATGTCAGCAAATCCAATCAGTTCTTCTCAGTATTTCCTTTTCCTTCAACTATTGCTATAATCAAAGTCCAAGCCACATCATCTCTTGCTTATAAATGTACAGTTATTTCCTACAATATCCCTTTGCTTTCATTTCTGCTCCTCTATGTTCTGTTCTAGACAGAATAATGAATGGGATCTCTTAACTTGTCAAATCATGCCACTCCTCTCCTTAAAACAACTCATGCTACCCATTAGTTTAGACTATACCTAAACACCCTAGTGTGACCTGCCCCATGAATCTCAGACCTCGTCAACTATATCATTTATGTCTGTACTCCCAATTCACTTTCTTGAGTGAAATAATTTTTTTTGTTGTTGTCCCTCAATCATTGTGAGCTCCTTCTTGCCTGAGGACATTTATACTATCTCTTTCTTCTTCTGGAAATGTTTTTTTTCCCAAATATTCTGACTACTTCTGCTGGAAGTTTCAGCTTAAATGACGTCTCTTTGGTATTTCTCACAAAGTAGAATACAAGCTCCACAAGACAAGGCTGCAGGGGAGGTTAGGAAGGAACTATGTTTTCAGTTTTGCATTCTATGAAATAAAGCATTATGGGTAACACACTAACAAAATATAAAAGGAGCACCATCTATCTTCATTTCACATTTTTCTGTAATTATTCTATGTACCTATTGTTTACCATTTTCTATTTGCTAAAAACTTCTTAATATTTCCATGCATATTAAATGAGTTGATTTCTCTGTGTCAAATTATGTTTTATAATCCAGAGTGGTTCACTTGCACCCTTTACTTCCTTAAGGTCCTAAGACAAACAGTTGCAAAAAGACTCTTTGAAGCTCCTAAACATAATTCTGCTGTCTCCATCCTAATAGCCCAAGGAGGGCTTTTCTACATTTTCTCTTTTCAAGTTCCCTTTGCTATTTCTAAGCTTTGTAGTAAAAACCTGCGTTCTGGCTCACACCTGTAATCCCAGCACTTTGGGAGGCCGAGGCGGGCGGATCACAAGGTCAAGAGATCCAGACCATCCTGGTCAACATGGTGAAACCCCGTCTCTACTAAAAATAGAAAAAACTTAGCTGGGCGTGGTGGTGTGAGCCTGTAGTCCCAACTACTCCGGAGGTTGAGGTAGGAGAATTGCTTGAATCCGGGCGGCAGAGGTTGCAGTCAGCCAAGGTCACGCCATTGCACTCCAACCAGGCGCCTGGTGACGGAGTGAGACTCTGTCTCAAAAAAAAAAAAAAAAAAAAAAAAAAAAAAAAAAAAAAAAAAAAAAAAAAAAAAAAAAAAAAAAAAAAAAAAAAACCCTGCATTCATGTTCTGCCGTCTGCTTCTAGTATTTTTTAAATTCACCCTCCAATTGCCATTTTACTGATTATCCCCAGCAGGATAAAGCCATTTTTTGGAAAATTCTGCCCTAAGGGGAATTGATAACTGGGGAGAAATAACTGCACATTGTGGAAGAGTATTTATTAGAACACAATTCTATTGTATTTGAGGAGAGAAATGCATTCTAACTAGAATGTCTTGAATCAGAAATTTAGGAAATTTTTGGAAAAGACTATGATAAGGTGGAACAGGAATCCACATTAAGTTCTTGAACACATAAGACTGAGTTGAGTAAATTAATCAGGGTTTGACAATATAAGGCAATGAATATAGTTAAGATCATGAAAAAAATTAATCCCGTTTATCTCATAAAAGATTTTGAAACCAGAAATAAATGCAAATGAAAGAATTAGAGGTAGAGTTACATCTATAATTGCTGATTCTCTAATTAAGAAACGTCAAGAAGAGTTTGAGATACATTTGTTTGTTGGACAAAATGCTACTTATGAAAGCATTGGAGTTGAATTTGAGTTGTTAATGTATATGTGTGAATGTGTGTGTGTGTATATATGTATATGTATATTCTAGAGGTCTGCAACTTAAATTGTTTTGATAAAAGATAAAGATTTTTATTTAATTGCATTCTGACAAAATAATATTATAAGTATACGAGAAAGCCCTTCTCCCGTATATTTGCTTGGGAGATTATCAATTGTATTGACCTTTACTAATTTAATAGATAAAATAACTACTATAATAAAATTTTTATTGATTTACTTACAGATTAAACAGTTTTAATATTGATTTTGATGTGTTTGTAGATTGTCTCTCATGCTATTGCCACTTCTCACCTTTTAAAATGTGTATTAATTTGTAAAGATTATCTAAGGACATCAACCCTTGACATAAGTGTTGCAAATATTTCCAAATGCATACTGTTTTCTTTTAGCTTTGTTTATAATTAATGTTTATATTTTTTACTATAAGACTTAAAAATATTTATTGTATCAAACTTATTTTTATTTATGGTTTTTATGCTGGTAATTTTTCAATAGGCCTTCTCACCTGTAAATTATTATTTTTTTGATAACGGTCTTTAAAAATATCAAATAATACATGGATTAGTTATTAAATACAGTTAGACTTTTTTGACTAATAAAGTTGCAAGTAATAACTAATAAACTAATGGATGATTGTGCATTGTTACGCGAACTTTCCATAATATTGTTCTAATATTCTAATTTGTCTTCGGTCATACAGAATGTAATTTTACTTATGCTACAAATTTTAGATGAGTATATCTGAGTACATGAAGACTGAATTAACAGTGATACTATACCTAAACATAGGTTCTGTGCATTTTAGGAATCATTGCAGATATTTGAATACTGGCAAATCTTTACTATATTTAAATAAAATTGATGTTAAATCTATAATTTTAGCCTACATTACTTTTATCTTTTATTTTTTAAATTACATATAACATGTGTACCTAATATGACTAAAGACAGTCAAAATAATATAACCAATTTCCACATATACACCATTTAGTACAAAGGATAAAACATTATCTGTACCGTTCAAGTACTCTGTGTACCCTGTCTTAATTGATTTTACCTTCTTCTCCCTCAAAATATTATTTCAATTTCCTCTAACATGTTATCTTAAACAGTTCTTAAAAAAATTGATTGTGTCTGGGCACAGTGGTGTACCTGCAATCCCAGCTACTTAGAAGGCTAAGATAGATCCCTGAGGCCAGTAGTTAGAAGCTATAATGTACTTTATTGCATCTGTGAATAACCATTGCATTTTAGTCTGGGCAAAATAGTAAGACCCTGTCTATGAAATTAAATAAACAAATAGCATGTGTACCTGTGAACTATATTCAGTCTGGCTGAGGTGGGAGAATTACCTGAGCTGGGGAGGTTAATCCTGTAGTGAGCTTTGATCAGAGAACTGCATTCCAGCCTGGGCACCCAAGTGAGAACCTGTCTTAAAAAACTTGTTTTTTTTTTTTTTCCCCCTTTTAAAAATATCGTACCTATTCACCTTCTTAAATTAACTTTATATTTTCAGCTGTCATTGGAAATACCATTTGGATCAGAGGATCTGTATGAGAGAGTCACATGTGTAGATTATCATTTACCCAACTGAGATCATATAACATTTCCCATTTTGTTTCTCATTTTGTCATTTTTGTTTATGCCAATAAAATCACTTTTCTACCATTTCTAATATTTTCAGTGTTTGTCCATGACGCTAAATGTACCTTTATATCATACCTAATGGCCAGTATAGTATGTGGTATACGGATTGTAATAATACATTTTAGAATCTATTTGAATGTTTTGATATCTTCAACTTTCTTCTTTACACATATATCACATCTGTGAAT
Organism: Alouatta palliata; assembly: GCA_004027835.1. NCBI lineage: Eukaryota > Metazoa > Chordata > Mammalia > Primates > Atelidae > Alouatta > Alouatta palliata. The sequence goes on along the minus strand of PVKV010002637.1, from coordinate 117,026 downwards.
ATTATTTAAAATGAACTTTGCGTAAATACTTATTTTCTAAAATACTCAAAAGGGAATTATTTTCAAATAATCCCATAGCTAAAATCTGACAACATGGAATATTGATTTTCTTCTTCCTACTTTTCTCCTGTTGTTACTTACTTTAGTACTCATCTCGTTTGATTACCTCCTTCTGTCTGAATATTTTTTAAAATACTATTATTTAAATTTTTTTTTCAATTTTTATTGGAACATCTGTATTTTTTAATTGATCTTTAAACTTATGTTTCATAGTAATACTAACCTTTGCAATCAGTGTGACAAAATTTACTACACAGTTTGAAACCCTTTGTGGATAAAAGCCTTATTAATAGTTAAGCTGACAGTAGGAAAAAAATCAAGCATATTACCACAACTTGTGAGAAATAAAGCAGCAGGCTTTCTTATCATAGTTTGCATTTTTATAAATATTTTAGAAATGTTTAAAATCTATACCTCTATGTGAAATATTTTGTCTATTTTTCCATTCTGCAACGTTGACGTCACACTTCACTTTTTACCACATCAGTTGAGGCAAACACTTATCAATTTTTTTCTAGTACATGCTTGGTTTTATGTTGTTCATTTAATTGAAATAAAATTCTATTTGAAATCTACTTTTAAAATAAGAATTCTAGTATGATTTTAATTCTTTTCCTTCGAGTGCCAGCCTAATCCCATCCCATGGTATTAAAGAAAATCCAGACAACCTAGCTCTACTCCTTATTATTGCTGTGGCTTTCAGCAAGTAACATAACCTGCCTGGGCTTCAGTTTCTCATATGTCATGTAATGCTGATAATGGCATGTATGTAAAATTACTAATTTTAGAATTTTAACTTGTAAATCTTTGTAAGATTGTAAAGAGACTTAAATCAGTTAATATTTTCATGTAGCCTGGCATATAGCAAAAAGGTGGCAATTGTATTTTAAATAAAGTATCAGGTATCCACTGACTGAAAATTGTAACTTTACCAGATATTTAATTTCAAAATACGTGTAATCTATTCTTCCATATTTACATACCTACTTCTGTTCTATGGCCGAATATTACATACACCATTTTAATAGGAGAACTCTGTCTTAACAACTTTCTTTACATAGAATTACCTGGTCTTTGTTCACATTGATTCTGTCACATGAACATGCCAGGTCCAAAAACTCCCAAAAATGTTTTGATTGGAATGCTGCTAAAATTATAGATTAATGCTAAGTTTGTAGATTAAATGAACACTTTTGTAATATTCAATCTTCTCATTCAACATAATGATATGGCTTTCATTGCATTCAAGTCTTCAGTTTTTGGCCTTCTGGGACATGTTATTGTTTTATTTAATATCTCATATGCATACATGGTTTCAAATTAGTTATTGTCACTCTTATAAATAGGATAATTAGTTATTGTCACTATTATAAATAGGATAATTCTTCAGTTTTATTTTGTAATTTTTAATAGAAATTTAAGGGGTACGGTGTTGTTTTACCACATGTATATATTGTGTAGTGGTGAGAAGATGAGAGATGGCTTAATGGGTACAATGCATACTATTTGGGTAATGATTTGGGGGGTGATTACTAAAGTGCAGTGTAATCATCACCCAAATAGTAAACATTTGAGTAATGATTTGGGTGATTACTGAAAGTCCAGTGTAATCGTCACCCAAATAGTGTACATTGTACCCATTAAGCAATCTCTCATCCTTTATCCTCCTCCCATCCTCCCATTCTTCTAGTCTCCAAAGTCTATTATTCTAGTTTTAGTCTATTTTCTTATGTGAAATAACTCAGAAACAGAAAGTCAAGTACCGCATGTGCTCACTTATAAGTAGGAGCTAATTAATGTGTGCAGATGGACATAGAGTATGGAATATTATATTTTTAAAAAATGATGAAATATAAGAACATTATGCATTTTTGAATACTTATTGGTCAACTAGCTGAATAGCTAAACTTACATTGATTCCAAAAAAGGCTTTAAAAAAAAAAATAGCTGATTACTTCAGTTTCTGAAGTAGAAAATTCTTCATGTATTAATACGATCAACAGATGTCTTTTTGACCATATTAATGCTTGTTGCATTTGTTCATCAACAGAGTGAACTAGCACTAAGATTTTGAAATAGTAGTGTACGTAAAATCGCCAAAATCACCTTGATAGACTGTTGGTATATAGTTTCGTGAATATTGTTGTCAGAGATGGAGATGCAGCTGAGACCCCAGAAATTGTAAACAGCAACTCAGTTGACGTTTGGTCAAGTGGTTCCTGAACTTCACTTTGAGAAATAGTGTCTTCAAATTCACAGGCCAACAATCACAAACAACTGTAATAGCTAACCAGCCATGTATTATTATTATTATTCAAATTGCTATTGGTTGAGAGAGAGAGAGATGCTATATTGTGTACAGACCATCCACTTACTTAACAAATAACTAGAATATGTACTATGTGCCAGGAAATGTGCTAGGCTCTAAGTTTCCTGCTAAACATATGTCCGTGCTCCCTTCCCTCATGGAGTACAGTTCAGTAAGCAAGTATTTAGGCCATGGCCAGGTCTGGCATTCTTGGTCTCTCCTGTGTGTATCAACAGGCTGTGTATCCTTGCATACAAGCAACATGACAGCACAGGTGTTGACTGGTCCTTATCATCTAGCTTGTAGATAAACAATGTAACAAGATAATATTGGTAGCTGGGAAACTGGTAGATCCAAGTGAAGTTACTTGGTGTGAGTAGCCAGTAACAGTCATTAATGTTAGAATTTCAGAGTGCTTTGTTTGAGGACAATAGAGGCTAGATAAACTAGAACCTGGCAGGATCTCACCCTTAGTAGGCATCCTAACTACTATCACAGCCAACATCGGTGTATGTCCTTTGAGGAATTGGGAGAGCTGAGATGTCTTGGTCATCCACATACCCCAACTTGAAAGTGCCTGAAATGCTTTGCTAAGAATTAATCTTTAGGCATTTTAGAGAAAACTGTAATACCTGTAAGATCAACTTTTTGGTGAAACAACTCTTGTGAAAGCTATTTTAAAAAGATAACATTCAAGCAGACATACAAAGGTGGGAGTTCCTTTAGTAACTTCTATTGTACTTAACATACATGTTATTTAAGTATATATTAAAATTTAAATACATAATATGAAAATATAAATATTTAAGAATATGTATATTCCTTTAAAATAAGATATTCTTTAATTTTATCAGATGGTTTCTCTTACATTTTTCTTCACTTTGTTTACTGACCTCCACCTACTGTCAGTTCCTCAGGCTCTTTTGCCCATCACATACATTCAGTCTCCAATGCACACTTCTCTACTTACCATCCTAGAATTTGCCTTGTTGAATCATTTAGGATGTGCACAGGTCACGCTAACTAATGAATAAACTACAGACATAGCCCCCAAAAGCTGAACGTTCAATGTTGTATACTCCCCAGTTGCCTTTAACTGAAGTAGAAATGGAAGGGAGTAAAAGAGAATAAATTAAATGATCTATCAAAGTAATGAGGGTATGCTGATGATAAGTCCATTGTGTCCTCAATATTAGTCACTTCAGCTAAGCTTTTTACGTGAGTGCTGTGCAACAGGCATTTTCTTGGTCACTGGTGACCTAGAAGTGTGTAAGACACCGCCCTCGTAATCAAGGAATTCACTGTCTAGTCTTACGTCAAGAGTACTGGCATGCAGAAATACACAATATAGAAATACACTAATCATTATGGTAAAAGCATCCAGCACTTATTACGTGTTTACTGTGTTCCAGACACACTGCAAAAAGACATATCTGTAGCTTATCATTTAATCATTTAAAATAAATATTATTTCCAGTTTACAAACCAGGCACTGTGGGATAGAGAGACTAAGTAAACTTCTCAGTATCACATTGCTAATGACTGATAAAATTGTGGTTCAGACTTTGCATTCTGAGCCTAGATCTTAAGACTTAATATTTTTCTGAAGTACGGCTTGTAGTTATACTCGTATTTTAATTTTATTTTAAAAAATCAGTGAGACTACAGTTCTCATTTTTTAACTCTTTCAATTTTTAATTATATAATTACAAACATTCTGCACAAATATTGGAAAATGGTGTTTAAAACCAGCTAAAACAAAAGTCTAGTGCAAGAATTTAGAGATATAGTGGGCCCTATGCATAACTGGAAATGTAAGCATGTCTGTAGTTAAATGTTCTATTATTAATGTCCCACCACCCACCCAAGGATCATGGGTCAGCCTAGATCATTACCTGTTATGATAACGGCAGGTGCTTTTTCCTTGAATAAGTCCCTTTTTATAATGCATGTCTGTGTGCTGCACATGCGCACACACAGACACACACACTTAAATTCTATATATCAACTCTTTGCAAATTCTATGGTAATATTGTAGAGCAGTATTATTCCAGCTATTCCTATAATGGAAACCTGCAGAGTAAAATCGTAGGCAGCAAATCAGGGCCCTTATTCAACAATGTCTGCTCAGTCAGAGTCATTATCTTCTCTCTTTTGCTCACAGTGGGTCTATCATTTTTGAAAGTGACTGTTGCCTTGGAACTTCTAATAGAATCCTCACTAAAATTTACATTTTAGCCTAACTTGCAGGAGCTTTCCTTAAAGGTTTGAAAATAAATATAATCATCTTACTGTATCTTCAGGAACCCTCCTGTTTCCATTTTCCTCAGAAAAGGTGTATGTTGTGAGTTTCATCAAAAAGTGAATCAGATTATTTGCAAATGGATAACAGCAGGAATCTATGTAATTTATTCCAAAAGAAGAGTGTTTCTTTGTGATTATTTACCTAAATGCCAGCTATTCAGAAGTTTGTATAATATCTACAAGAATTACTAAACCCATCAGTTGCTGTTAGAATATTCCCAACTAAGTATTTTATTTGAACACATGATTTCCTTTGAACCCCAGCTTTCAGAGCTTTACAGTCAAGCAAAGCCTAAAAAAAAAATTAATTAATTAATTAAAAGCCATGGCTGAATTCAAAGCCATGATCATACTGCAGCCTGACTTGTTTTGTTAAGAAAGAAAGATAAGTTGGAGAGCGGCTACATGCTTTAAAGCAATCGAAAGGACGATGAGCCCAAATTTTTCCCTCTAAGTTTGTGTGCATATGATTAAGAACTAGATATGCAAGCAGAAAATCTCTTCTTCAAATCCATTCCTTCCCAAATTCTCAGAGGCAGCAACGATTGTGGCCACATTATCAACCCAGCTCTGTTCTGTGGATTGCTTTAATACTCGAATTTTGTCCAGATTCTATTTTAATTGATGTGTTACACAGAAGTATTACAGTTGTGAGGTTCGCACAAGGTAGAGACAAAACCAGGTGTGAGATGATGTCTTAATTTCTTTTCTGTTGCTATAACAGAATACTATGGACTGGGTAATTTATAAAGAAAAAAATAATTTCTTATGGTTCCGGAGGCTGGGAAGTCCAAGAGTATGGCATTGGCATCTGGTGAGGGCTTTATTGCTGTTATCATACATGGTGAGAAGGGCATCTCATGGTGAGAGGGCAAGACCATGTATGTCAGCTCACATCTCTGTCTCTTTTCTTCTAAAGCCACCAGTCTCAACAGAGGGGCCCAATTCTAATGACTTTATCTAATCTTGATTAACTCCATCAAAGGCTCCACCTCCAAATATCATCAACACATGAGTTTGGGCATTTAGTTACCAATGAGTGAAATTTGGGACACATGCAAGCCATGACAAATGAGAAGATGTTTTTTTTAGACTGTGTAACAAACAGCTAAATATACCATAAATAGTTAATGCATCTTGAGTTCATTTTTGTATATGGTATAAGGAAGGGGTCCAGTTTTAGTCTTCTTCATATGGCTAGTCAGTTCTCCCAACACCATTTATTGAATAGGGAGTCCTTTCCCCACAGATTGTTTTTGTCAGCTTTGTCAAAGATCAGATAGTTGTAGGTATGCAACCTTATTTCTGGGTTCTCTGTTCTATTCCATTGGTCTGTGTGTCTGTTTATGTATCAGTATCATGCTGTTTTAGTTACTATAGTCCTGCAGTATAGTTTGAAGTTGGGTACCCAGATGCCTCCTGCCATGTACTTTTTACTTAGGAATGCCTTGGCTATTTGGGCTCTTTTTTTCTTTTTCTTTTTCTTTTTTGTTCCATACGAATATTAAAATAGCCTTTTCTAGTTCTGTGAAGAATATCGGTGGTAGTTTAATAGTAATAACATTGAATCTATAAATTACTTTGGATATTGTAAGCATTTTAACAATAATAAATCTTCCTATTCACTAGCATGGAATGTTTTCCATTTGTGTCATCTCAGATTTATCTGAGCAGTGTTTTATAGTTCTTTTTGTAGAAACTTTTTACCTTCCTGATTAACTATATTTCTAGTGTGTCTGTGTGTGTTTGTGTTATGAATGGGATTGCATTCCTGATTTGGATCTAGGCTTGACTGTTGTTGGTGTCCAGGAGTGCTAGCAATTTTTGTACATTGATTTTGTATCCTGAGACTTGTTGAAGTTGATAATCAGCTTAAAAATATTTTGGGCCTAGACTTTGAGGGTTTCTGAATGTAGATTCATGTCTTGTACTAACAGGCATACTCTGACTTCCACTCTTTTGGATGCCTCTTTTTCTTTCTCTTGCCTGATGGCTCTGGCCAGAACTTACAATACCATGTTGAATAGGAGTGGTGACAGAGGGTTTCTTAGTCCTGTGCCAGTTTTCAAAGGAAATATTCCAGCTTTTGCCCATTCAGTATAATGTTGACTGTGAGTTTTTCATATATGGCTCTTATTAGTTCAAGGTATGTTCTTTCAGTACCTAGGTTTTTGAGAGTTTTTGACATGAAGGGGTGTTGAATTTTATGGAAAGCCTTTCCTGGATCTATTGATGTAATCCTGTGGTTTCTGCTTCACCTTGTACTTTTGTGTTATGGAGATGGCTTATTTCCTTACACCTTACTAACCAACATCTGCTAGATTCCAGTTTTTCTTCTGTGGCTTTCTCACCTCTTTCTGCCTTCACATCTTTGAAGAGAGTTAGATCCTTGCTCTGGATTTGGTTTTGGCTTAAGAAAATGTTCTGTCTGGTTTGATCTTCTATTAAAATCACTCAAGCTACTTATCAGCACTAAGGTTTTTGGATCTTTTATCATTTGTGTATTCACTAGAACCTCACTTATATTTTCTTTAAGAAGCTTTTCTTTAAATTCACAGATGGGCTAACTCTTGGGTACAAGATGCCTAGCATTCAGTCTATCTTGGTTTCAACATGCCTTCCTCATTAAGCTCGATCATTTCTAGCTTTTGATTTAAAGTAATAGATGTGCATTTCTTTCTTTCACTTGAACCCTTAGAGACCATTGTAGGGTTATTAATTGGCATAATTTTAATATTGTTGTGTCTCAAGGAATAGGGAGGCTTGAAGAGATGGAGAAAGATGGGAGAATGGCCAGTAGGTGGAGCAATCAGAACACGCAAAATGTTTTATGAATTAAGTTCAATGTAATTTAGGAATGGTTTGTGGCACCCAAAAATAATTATAATAATAATTAATAGTAAAAACCACTTATTACAGATCATCATAACAGATAAAACAATAAAAAAGTTTTAAATATTGCATGGATTACCAAAATGTGACATACAGATAAAATGTGAACACATGCGAAAAAGGGCTAATAAATTTGCTTAACACAGTATTTGTGGAGTTCAATAAAGTAATAAAGCTATAAAATAAGGGGTATATGTGTGTAATATTTCATAAATAAACGATTATGCTGTTTCTAAGTAGGAATATATTTCTTCTTTGTTGTTAATATATGTCTTTCATTATTTCAGTGGCTAGGAATTTCAACTACCATGATAAATAGAAATCATAAGATTTTATTGTCTTGTATACTATTTCCTTTTTTTCTTTCTTTTTTTTTTTTTTTTTTTTTTTTTTTTTTTTTGAGACGGAGGCTTGCTCTGTCTCCCATACTGAAGTGCGGTGGTGCAATCTCAGCTCACTGCAACCTCTGCCTCCTGGGTTCAAGCGATTCTGCTGACTGAGCCTCCCGAGTAGCTGGGACCACAGTCGCGTGCCTCTACGCCCGGTTAATTTTTTGTATTTTTCGGAGAGACAGGGTTTCACCATGTTAGCCAGGATGGTCTCTATCTCCTGACCTCGAGATCCACCCACCTTGGCCTCCTAAAGTGTTAGGATTACAGGTATGAGCAACTGTGCCCCACTTTGCCTTCTTTGTGTCAGCTTTAGTTTAGTTTAATATAAAAACTTTCCTTACCAGATTGAGGAAGTCACTTCTATGCCTAATTTGCTTAACATTTTTTTTTTATCATGAATAAGTGTTTATTTTTGAAACATGAGTTTTCTATGTTGTTGAGATATGCTTTTTCCCTCATTGTGTTAATGAGATTTTCTTTATTTTATATATTAAACCAACCATGCATTCTAGGTAAAACCAACTTGGTCATAATGCATTGTTCATTTTTAGATTACTGGATTTGATTTATCATTTGTAAATTAATGTATTAAGTATTTTTGGCTACTCCTTACTCACTGATTATGTCTTATTCCTTATGCTGGGCACCATCTCCTTTTTTTCTTCCCTAAAGTTCATCTGTTATATCTATGTTAACCTCAAGATGGACTGAGTTCTGGATGGCAGAATTACTGCTGTTCTCTCCCTTTCTTCACGCCCCGTTGAGCTGTCCTACCAGCTCCGGTCCAGCTTCTCTTTTGATTGAGTGACTGAAATGTGTGATGGCATTGTTGCCTTCCCCTTTGCCCTTTGGGCCTTCTTTCCCCAGAGAGGGCCTGGAATTTATAAATCTCTATTATATTAAGGAGTATATATTTGAACTTTTTAAGTTGCCTTTAGTTTTGGTCCTGATTTTTCTTTTTACAATTATCAAAATAAAATTTATTAAGAAAAAGGAAAAAGAAAGTATTTTTGTATCTATAATAATTAGGATATTCATGTGTACTTTCCATTCTTTAATGTATTTTTGTCAGGTTTGGGTATCAGGGTTATGCTAGTACCAAAAAACGAAATAGTATGTGTTTCTTATTATTTTTTATAACAGTTTGTTTTAGATGTTTTCTTCTTTATAAGATGATAGAATTTTAAGTCAGGTAGCGTGATGCTTCCAACTTCGTTCTTTTTGCTTAAGATTGACTTGGCTATGCAGGCTCTCTTTTGGTTCCATGTGAAGTTTAAGGTGTTTTTTTTCCAGTTCTGTGAAGAAGGTCATTGGTAGTTTGATAGGGATAGCGTTGAATCTATAAATCTATAAATCTATATATATAAATCTATATCTATAAATCTATATATATAAATCTATATATGAATCTATAAATCTATAAAATTTGGGCAGTATGGCCATTTTCACAATATTGATTCCTCCTAACCATGAGCATGGAATGTTTTTCCATCTGTTTGTGTCCTCCCTTATTTCCTTGAGCAGTGGTTTGTCGTTCTCCTTGAAGAGGTCCTTTACATGCTTTGTTAGTTGTATTCCTAGGTATTTTATTCTCTTTGTAAAACCTAGGATAAACCATTCAGGACATAGGCATAGGCAAGGACTTCATGACTAAAACACTGAAAGCATTGGCAACAAAAGCCAAAATAGACAAATGGGATCTAATTAAACTCCAGAGTTTCTGTACAGCAAAAGAGGTAATTATTAGAGTGAACTGGCAACCAACAGAATGGGAAAAAAAATTTTTTTGCAATCTACCTCTCTGTCAAAGGGCTAATGTCCAGAATCTACAAAGAACTAAAACAGATTTACAAGAAAAAAACAAATAACTCATTCAAAAGTGAGCAAAGGACATGAACAGACACTTTTCCAAAGAAGACATATATGAGGCCAACAAATATATGAAAAAATGCTCATCATCACTGGTCATTAGAGAAATGCAAATCAAAACCACATTGAGATACCATCTCACACCAGTTAGAATGGTGATCATTAAAAAATCTGGAGACAACAGATTTGGAGAGGATGTAGAGAAATAAGAACAGTTTTACACTGTTGGTGGGAGTGTAAATTAGTTCAACCATTGTGGAAGACAGTATGGCGATTCCTCAAGGACCTAGAAATAGAAATTCCATTTGACCCAGCAATCTCATTACTGGGTATATATCCAAAGGATTATAAATCGTTCTGTTATAAAGACACATGCTCACATATGTTCCTTGCGGCACTGTTTACAATAGCAAAGACCTAGAACCAACTCAAATGCCCATCGATGATAGGTTGGACAGGGAAATGTGGCACATATACACCATGGAATACTCTGCAGCCTTAAAAATGATGAGTTCAGGACATGGATGAATCTGGAAACCATAATTCTCAGCAAACTGACACAAAAACAGAAAATCAAATGCCACATGTTCTTACTTATAGGCAAGTGTTGAACAGTGAGAACACATGGACACAGGGAGGGGAGCATCATACACTGGGGTCTGTTGGGGGACTCCACAGGAGGGCAGCAGGGGGTAGGGAGGTTGGGGAGGGATAGCATGGGGAGAAATGCCAGATATAGGTGACGGGGCTGGAGTGGAGGTAGCAAACCACATTGCCATGTATGTACCTAGGCAACAATCCTGCATGATCTGCACATGTACCCCAGAACCTAAAGTACAATAAAAAAAATAAAAAAAAAAGATGATAGAATTAACTGGTAAAGTCATAAATTACTTGCTTTGCATACACTTTTTAATTTGAATTGTATATATTTTAGAATTAATTCTTCAATTTATTCAAAATTCCTAAAATTTTGGTTGACATTACATGAGTGAGAAGATTTTAGCGTTATTAAGCTACTGACTTTTACAATCCATTGTTTATTATACATTGTTTAGATTTCTGTAATTTCATGTTTCACTTAATTTTTTGTTTCTTTGTTCAGAGTCATTGAACATAATATTTGGGTATTTGCTGGGTATTTGGTGTTTCTTGATGCTATTATGAATATCAGTTTTAACAGTTCATTTTTTCTCTTTACTTTTAGAATAAGGAGTTATTTCTAATGAGGTTACCTCTACGTGTATTTATAATTTTACAATTACAATTAAAATATGGAAAATGTACTTAACCTAAAATGTCACTTATTTTCTGAATCTTCAGTGACACCCTAACTTTGCTTACTGCAAATCTCTCATTTTTTTTCCAAAAGTCAAATACAGTTTTTCCGTGTAGGTAGTGTTAAAGTCATCATCATCCTGTAATGCTATGACAATAACAAAGGAAAGCCTTTACAGGAAGTGACCATCTATAGCTAAAGTTGTTTTTAGACAAAGCTGGTTTTTAGCATAGTGTAGACTTGAAAGGAATCTGTAGAAGCCAGGCACTATCACTGAAAAGCAAGGCTTTCAACTACTTTTTTTCTGTTTTTCACAAATGTTACTAAAATCTTTTTAATTTCTTAATTATGAATTGTTTCAAAAAATAGGAGTCTTGCATTTAAAGTTACTGAATACTTTTAAGCACTAAATTCTCATTAATAGAGAGTTCCCTGCCTATAGCCGTCCGTGTTCCCTATACTGTAAACTGGTTGAACAACACACAATCCCCATAAAAATCAAAGAAGGCATTCAATTTACTGTTATTAATGTAAAATGTTTTCATTCTCATTCTCTTTCTCTCTCTCTCCTCTTTTTCTCACCTTTACCTCCCTTCCTCTATCTTTCATTGATTAATTTTTGGTGGTATTTTGCTGGTAGATACCTGAAAGAAATCTGTACAAAGTGTTTTCCTCTAGTCTTTGTCATGGAAATTATACTTTCATAATGAATTAATAATTTTGATTAACTGTCACTGTGCAAGAATAACAAATTGGATCAGGCTCCTATTGTCTTTTTGATGTACTGGAAGAGTACTTATTATTCAGAATATTAATTTATTATGCATATTCATAGCACAAAAGAACTAAATATTGACTGAAATTTAATTTAATAATGAAAGATGACTTATAACCATCTTTAAAATATATATGACATCGTCTCATTATGGGAACATATACATTTTATAACTATCAGTTGCTGGTAAGTTAGTAATGAAGTAATTAGGGCTATTACAGTGAAAAATAACAAACTAGAAGGAGCTTTATTTTTTAGTAAAACAGGAATATTTCATCCTTCTTCATGATTTTGATTTTAAACTACTTTTCCACATTTCTTAAAAATTAGTCCATTTTATGTTAGATTGGAGAATCACTGGCTTTTACTGGACATTACACATATCCTTTCTCTAGGTATTTTTGCTAATGCACTAATTCGACAAATACTTTATCTCCTACTCTGAAATACATTAAACACAGAAGACTTGTCATTTTCCTGACTGCAGTAGATTCTGGGCACTGACAACCTTTCCCTCTCTCTGCCTTATTCTTCTCTGTTTCCTCAACTTACTAAATACTGTTTCTCATCTCCTCCAGGTGTGACCTTGAGAAAAGCAATAGACGTAAAGAGAAACAAAAGGGTGTATTGCTGTACTCACTAGATCTGATTTTGGCAACTCCTGAGATGGTCAACCATAAAGACAGGTTCTTTGGAGACCTCCAAATTTGTATAGCTCTTTCTTGCAATTCCTGGAATTGCTGGAGGACTTGTCATCTGGTCACGTATTTTTGCTGTTGCTGTGGCTGTGGCTGCACAGCCCAGCATCTTACGGCTCAGGTCTCCTCATTCCTCGTGGTGACTATCTTGGGCTGGGCTTGAGATGATCTCCTTCTAGTCTACTCTACTGCATGACCCACGTTTGCTAGCTAGCGGTAAATATCTGAGACTCATCCCTAGTTGGAATGCAATTACTTCCTAACTGCAGACTTTTAATCTCCTGCAGAAGTTATTCAGATTTTCACCCTTGAAAATTGTCAAGCAAAAGTCAGACACCCATCGATTAATTTCTGTAAACTTGCATAAATTTAGTTCTTTTCAGAGAGACTCCCGTGGTGTTCTTGTCATCAACTTATGGAGAAATGCAAGAAGTTTGATGCCTCTTTATCAATAACTTGGAATCATTGCACTGCAATATTGCTTTCCTCTCAAATCCTGAGTTTCCAAGCTACCCAAACCTCCCAACCTGAAACATTACATTCTTTTGTGCAGGTGAGGTGATAAATGTTATACACTCAACTTCAGTCACTTCTTCTTTTCCATGTCCTACAAAAGTTGTCTGGAACACTCTTCACTGAGAATAGGTTGCATAGTTTTGGCTGAAACAGTTTCTTTTTAAATGTTCTGTTACATATACGTGATTATATATTCAAAATGATTTCTAAAAGGAAAATGCTTTCTTTCTAAGAGAGTTGTTGAGAAAATAAGAAAGTAACACATATATGACAAATGGACATGACAAAATAATTTGCAGTATACAACAAATTGCCTTTTAGAAAGCCAGAGACAGTTTACTGTGGCAGAACACACCGTTTAGTATAAGATTCTTTAGTTTAGAAAATATATTTGAAGTAGACCATTTAAATTATTTGAATTTTAGGCTGTGTATACATAACACTAAAAATCGTCCATTCGTTTTAGCAGTATCTGTTTTAAATCTATCAGACACTTAGTTTATAATGCAACTCGGATACTTGATAATCTACAGGGCTATTTATTATTTCTAGTCAGAGAAAGTATTTGCAATGGTAATTTTTCAAAAGTAAACACTTGAAGAAAACAAAAGTCAGGACATACAGTCAGGAAGAAAACTGTGTAAAGTTACATCAAGATGAGGGAAATATTAACGCTCTTGCTCAGTTAGACTTTATTGCAATTCAGAAACAATGATTGGGAAATTCATAAATGGACACATTGTAGAATAAAATTAAAGTATACAAGAAAAACAAGAGAAAATAAGATAGCACATAGTCCTCCTCCTTTAAATTTTGTTCGAACATTTTCCACTATGAGAATATTTGAAAAAAAATAGAGGCTTATCATATCCATACTTGAACTGTCAAATTTTCTGTTTTGAAATCATAGTTTGAACCCTGTACACTATTATTATGCCTGTCTAGGTATTTCTTGATGCTGCATTTTAGTAGGATATGTCTGTTTGACATGAAATATATTTCAAGATATGCCATTTTTCTACTTGATATTATTGCATAAACTTTTAGAATTAAAAAATGGCTCTTTTCCATGTGTAATGTCCAGTATCAAAAGAGGAGTGTTGAAAAGAGAATGAAAGGTGAGTTCTTTGTCAACACACTTACTCTGTCAGCCAGAAAATACTAAATAGCTATTTAAAAGAGGAAAAATATATTTTCCTCATTTCTTATAAAGTATTAGTTGCAATGGACCCGTGGACCAGAAGAGATTAACAAGAGAGAAGCAACAGAAGTTTATTGACGTGTATATTTCATCTATTCATGGAAGACAGCAAGAGAATGAGTAGTTATCAAGGAGGAGAGTATAAATTTCAGCTTATGTAACAAGTTGTTCAACAAAGAACAGTAAATTTTTAGGGAAGTGACATGACAGAGGAAAAGGATTTTGAGTCTTTAAGGACAGTAACTTGAGGTAAGGCAAATAAAAGGCAGATGAAGGCTAAGTAAAGCTTGTTCACGTAGATTCCTGTGGTTCCATCTGCAGACCCTTAACAGTCTAAAATTCTCTTCACTAGTTTACATTTATTCTCCCTTGTTTAGAGGGAAGATGGGATATTTTTTGTCTTTGTAAATGTATATCCTGCTTTTAGGTAAATAGAGGCAGAGAGCTTTTCTTCATCTGGTTCTTTTTAATTGCCTTCAGCTCAACAATCCTTATGTCAAACAGTCTGATTTTGGGGTAACATATTCTGATCTCCCATAGGTAAATTGGTCCAGCAAGAGTCTTTTCATAAATTACTTCTTCACTCAACTCCCACAGACACAGTTTCATATTACTACCTACAATCATATGTTGAATATATCCTCTAAAATGTATTAAATATATTTATGGGACTTAAGTCACATTCTCAGATACAGCATGATTAAATGCATTGGAAAATGTGGTATGCAGGTATTATTACAAGACAGAGAAAACATTATAAGGCAGGCAGTATATTATGTATAACTATACCTTCATGTGTGTGGGTGTGTGTGTGTGTAGTTGTGTGTGCACGTTTGTGTGTGTATAAACTCAATGCCATCAATAGGTTCTTGGAAACTGTGACTTTAAACAAAATGATACATAACAAAACCATCTTTTTTCTCATTTTTACTATAACTAAATGATTATTCAAGGACCCACTATATGTCCTTTCAGTTAAGGTCATATTTTCCAAGAACTTGACAGTGTTAAGTGGGTTCTCACTGTAGGTGTTTTTGTGTGTGCATGATACATGCACACAGACATAGGAATGATAGTCACTAAGTTGAAAGCAGTTTTTATTTTTATTTTTTCCTTTTATGTGTATCTTCTAAGAAGTGTACATATATTCTAATGCTATATAGTAATGTAAAAATGAATGTAGTTTATGTAATTTATGGCAGGAATACTCTATCTCATCTTCCACCTTAAGAGTTTCTACACAGGCTGATCATGTGCAGTTGCTCAGGCCTGTAATCCTTGTCCTTCGGGTGTCTGAGGCCGGCAGATCACGGGGTCAACAGATTGAGACCATCCTGGCCAACAAGGTG
This sequence comes from Alouatta palliata, assembly GCA_004027835.1. Lineage (NCBI taxonomy): Eukaryota > Metazoa > Chordata > Mammalia > Primates > Atelidae > Alouatta > Alouatta palliata. Next base: position 101,383 of record PVKV010002637.1, on the reverse strand, counting down.
AAACCCCGTCCCTACTAAAAATACAAAAATTAGCTGGATGTGGTGGTGTGTGCCTGTGGTCCTTGCCACTCAGAAGGCTGAGGCAGGAGAACCTGGGAGGCGGAGGTTGCAGTGAGCTGAGATTGTGCCACTACACTCCAACCTGGTGACAGAGCGAAACTCCATCTTAAAAAGAAAAAAAAAAAAAAAAAAAGAGTTTCTACACAGGCTAAAATTAAGAAAAATATTTGAATTTCTTTATAACATGGTCATATTTTCATTTTCTTTCTTCCTTTCTCTTTCTCTCCTTCACATACTTTTTTCTTTTTTTTTCCTTCCTTCTCCTTTTCTTTTTCCATTCTCTCCTTCCTTCACCCATCCTAAAACATGCATTAAGCCGTGTTTCAACAATGCAGTCCTGCATGATATGAAGTTTACAAAAGCATACATTAAAACATTTCTACCAATCAAAATTGGTCAACTTAGAAATGGAAATAACATGTGCATTATTAGCTATAGTGTTGTATATAATGAGAACCTTAAGAATTGTGCTGATGTGTTTTTTTCCATAAAAAGTGAATGGGCTGTTTATACTGAAAACATCGAGGCAGGATAGATGAAGATGGGGCACTTGTTTGGATTAGGAATGGTGGATAGAATGTTGTTCTAAGTTCTTATGAAAATAAAATACAGTGCAGCGGCACAATCTCTGCTCACTGCAACCTCTGCCTCTGGGGTTCAAGGGATTCTTCTGTCAACCTCCTGAGTAACTGGGACTACAGGCACATGCCACTACACCCAAGTTTTATATTTTTAGTAGACAGATATTATGTTGGCCAGGCTGGTCTCAAACTCCTGACCTTAAGTGATCCTGTCACCTGGGCCTCCCAAACTGCTGGGTTTACAGGAATGAGCCATCACACCCGGACACAATTTTTTTTTGATTGACATTTTATTATTTTGCATAAGGATACAGGAACAAGAGAAATGTCTTAGTATCCTGTGTGTCATCACTTTTTGTGTGTGTGTTAAAAATGTCAATTTAGGGAAAGCATGAGATTACAGACAAGAAAGAGTACAATTTTTATAAAGTTCATGCAGATCAAAAGATATTTTCATTCTGCAGACTTTTCTCCTTTACATACTAAGGTAACAATTCTACCTTTGCAAAACATTTGAGATAATAATATAAGACTGGCAACACATTCATGAATATTGACCATTATGTTGAGAAAGTGGGAACTCCATTTGCATCTTTTCTTCCTTTTTTTGCATTTAAATTCTTTTTCTTAATTGTACTTTAAGTTCTGGGGTACATGTGCGGATTTTGCAGGATTGTTGCATAGGTACACACATGCCATGGTGGTTTGCTGTCTCCATCCCTCCTGTCACCTACATCCAGCATTTCTCCCAGTGTTATCCCTCCCCAACCTCCCCGCCCTCTGCTGTCCCTCCCCTAGATCCTCACCCCCCAACATACCCCTGTGTGTGATGTTCCTCTCCCTGTGTCCATGTGATCTCATTGTTCAACACTCATCTATGAGTAAAAACATGCAGTGTTTGGTTTTCTGTTCTTGTGTCAGTTTGCTGAAGATGATGGTTTCCAGATTCATTCATGCCCTTACAAAGAACACGAACTCACCATTTTTTATGGATGCATAGTATTCTATGGTCTATATGTGCCACATTTTCATTGTCCAGTCTATCACTGATGGGTATTTGGGTTCGTTGCAAGTCTTTGCTACTGTAAATAGTGCCGCAATGAACATACGTGTGCATGTGTCTTTACAGTTGAATGATTTATAGTCCTTTGGGTATAAACCCAGTAATGGGATTGCTGGATCAGATGGAATCTATATTTCTAGGTCCTTGAGGAAGTGCCACACTGTCTTTCACAATGGTTGAATTAATTTACACTCCCACCAACAGTGTAAAAGTGTTCCTATTTCTCCACATCCTCTCCAGCATCTGTTGTCTCCAGATTTTTTAAATGATCACCATTCTATGACATGGTATCTCAATGTGGTTTTGATTTTCATTTCTCTAATGACCAGTGATGATGAGCATTTTTTCATATGTTTGTTGGCCTCATAAATGTCTTCTTTTGAAAAGTGTTTGTTCATACCCTTTGTCCACTTTTGGCTGAGTTTGCTTGTTTTTTTTTTTTTTTTTTTTTGTAAATCTGCTTTAGTTCTTTGTAGATTCTGAATATTAGTCCTTTGATGGATAGATTTCAAAATTTTTTCCCATTCTGTTGGTTGCCAGTTCACTCTAATAATTGTTTCTTTCGCTGTGCAGAAGCTCTTAAATTTAATTAGATCCTATTTGTCTATTTTGGCTTTTGTTGCCATTGCTTTTTGTGTTTTAGTCATGAAGTCCTTGCCTATGCCTATGTACTGAATGGTTTTGCCTAGGTTTTCTTCTAGCATTTTTATGGTGTTTGGTCTTATGTTTAAATCTTTAATCCATTTGGAGTTAATTTTAGTGTAAGGTGTCAGGAAGGGGTCCAGTTTCAGCTTTCTGCACATGGCTAGCCAGTTTTCCCAACACCATTTATTAACCAGGGACTCCTTTCCCCATTACCTGTTTTTGTCAGGTTTGTCAAAGATCAGATGGTTGTAGATGTGTGGCATTGTTTTCGAGGCCTTTGTTCTGTTTCATTGGTCTATATCTCTGTTTTGGTACCAGTAGCATGCTGTTTTGATTACTGTAGCTTTGTAATATAGTTTGAAGTCAGGTAGCATAATGCCTGTGGCTTTGTTCTTTTTCCTTAGGATTGTCTTGGCTATGCAGGCTCTCTTTTGGATCCATATGAAGTTTAAAGTGTTTTTTTCCAGTTCTGTGAAGAAGGTCGATGGTAGCTTGATGGGAATAGTGTTGAATGTCCCCAGTCACATTGCCATCTATGCTGACTTTCCCATTTCATAATATTTCTTCCTAAGAAAATAAGTTAAGGTTTCTTCATCCGTCAGCATTGTTTATCTCACTTTCAATATGTGTACATGTGTGTATTTCTATGTGTGTATGTGTGCCTATCTATATGTCAGCTGTGACAAATGTATTATGTTAATATGATATGCTTAAAACCTTTGATGTTCAGGCATGTGAACATCATACACCTTACGGCTTGGGTACAAATAACTTAGTATTGTTGCCATTAGAGTTTTACATTATTGGATGAGTTTCCTAGCTTGAAGGTAAAGGAGGAGAGGTGTAAGAATGAAATCAGGTGTATGAAAAGCCACAGGGTCCAGAGTTCTGTGATAAATTCTGAGATCGCAATGGTAGCAATGTATTCATCCACATATCAAATGTAAAGACAAGAGATAAGGAAAATATGTAGAACTCAAGAGTGATATGGAAGCGATTATCATTAAACAGCCCCCAAAATAAAGGAAAAAAAGACTTAATATGTATAAGTAATTCCCCGAACCTGTTATATGCTCTAGTTGTTCGCTATACTGAAATCATTATTCAAGTAAGATACCCAGCCTGAGGGTAAAAAACACAAATTAAGTACTTAGTCCTGGGTAGCATCTTTTACTTCCTATTTCCTGAATCCTTTGTATTATTCCTGTAAATAAAGCTAATTAAAAAAATGAAAATATTATTTACTTATTCATCCTATTGACTTTCTTCTCACCAAATACCCCATGGACATTCAGTAGTATATACATAGAGTTGACTAAGCATACTTACAAATTGCAACCCCTGGCTTAATGTACGTTATGATAAATAGTAATATTTTTGTAATTATTTCATAAATATTAAAATATTTCCCTGGGTATATATAAACACAAATATGCCTAAGTTAAAATGAGCCTCTGGTGGAAGAATGCAGAAATATCACACAGAACAATCCAGCCCAAGAAAAAACTATAGGAACTGTAGACTCCAACACTGTTACAACTCCTCTCTCCAATTCTTATCACCATTGCTTAATACTATTACATCCCTCCTATTACATAGTGCTGTGCACATCTGGTTTTGTTTCCTTTCCTTGAGGATAAGTTTCTGAAAAGGTGGAAACCCAAGCTTTATATGTAAGCTGCAGTCACATGAAAATAAACTGATCCTTATTTCTGGACTCAAGTTCACCGTTCTAGGACAGAACTCTCTGATTGCAAAATGCTGGTTCAGATCCCCAGATAATTCCATGAATATTGGATTATGCTGTATACAATAGATGCTTCTGGATAAACTATAAAGACATGAGACAGAAGCATTGCTCGTTGTTAAATTTATCCCATTAAGTTTTGCATTCTAACAGTAAAAACTGTTTGTTCATGTAAATATGTTTCTAATAAGACATGTAAGTGCGTATGTGTACATGTTCATCATTCTCAAAACTCATACATAACGACTTTCTTCTTATATTTAAAAGTACATACTACTAAATGTACTTTCTGATGTACATGTACAAGATTTTTTAAAAACACTGAACACAGGAGTAAAATTATTGGCTTACAGAGAGAGTTGATGTGCTTTGATACCTAAATGTTTCTCTGTGCAAATGGAGCTCATAGTGGGAGAACATTTCTAACAGTAACCACTGGACTGATACAGGATACATCTTGTTATACTGAGTACTAATTCTTACAGCAGGTGGAATAATAAGAGGACTTTGACACATAATGGCATTTGAACGTTTTTATCACTTATTGTAATTTTTCCTTTTTGAAAAGAACAATTAGCTATTTGGGTGTGATAGTCATGAGAACAGCCACAAAACAATGCATATGCTTAGTCATATGTATGTATTTATGTCACAGTTTTTCTTCTGGATAATTGTTGTATGTGTCAGATACTATATAATAGCACAAATAAAACTGAGGTAAAGAAAAAATAAAGATGGGGATCAGATATTATGTTAATAATATCTGAGCTAAAGTTTATGTTATGATAACATACTCACCGGTTAGCATTGAGATATGCCTCAAAATCAGTGTTTTCAGAAAGCCCATTAAAAAGATATACTTCCAGCTACAGTTTTTAAAATGTCTGCAAGTTTAAAATAAATCCATTACTTAAGAAAACAATGAGAACACATGGACACAGGGAGGGGAGCATCTCACACTGGGGTCTGTTGGGGGGAAAAAGGGGAGGGACAGCAGGGGGTGGGGAGTTGGGGAGGGATAGCATGGGGAGAAATACCAGATATAGGTGATGGGGAGGAAGGCAGCAAATCACACTGCCATGTGTGTACCTATGTAACAATCTTGCATGTTCTTCA
>PVKV010002637.1:66198-96071 GCA_004027835.1 Alouatta palliata | reverse complement strand
TTATATATATATATATATATATATATATATATATATATAAAAGAAAACTATAATTCTTAATGGATTATATAGGAACTAATCCAAGGGATTCACTTAGGGGAAAAAAGGCAGTTGGAGGAGTGAAAAAAATATAATCAGTATGTTGTATGTCGTATGTTAGGTAATTAAATAGAGTGGTTAGAGATGGCTTCGTTGAGAAAGAGATATTGGAGTACAAGTCAGAAGGTGGTGTGAGAAAAGGCCTTTTGCCTCTCTGGGGAAGGAGATCTAGGTACAGGACACAAGGCAAAGGGGTTAAGTTGGGAGAACACCTGGTGTGTGGGAGAAATAGCTGTTTGTTAATGGCTAAGTGGCTAGAAGGACTAAATCATGACTGGCATTTTAGAACAACCTAAATATTTGGCTTTCATTTTCAGGGAGATTGGGAGCTGTTACAGAGTTTTGAGTTGACTTATGTTTTAGAATGATAATTCTAGCTGTTGTGTTCAAAATGGACTAAGGGTAACGCTAAAACGGAAAAATCATTTAGGAATGTATTTCAGTAATCCAGGCAAAAGGATAATGTTGGCATAGACCAAGTTGGCAACAATAAAGGCAGTTTGAAAAAGTGTATAATCCTGGATTTATTCTATCTATAGTGGGATTTTCACGCACACTAGATATGAGGCTTGAGAGAAACTGAGGCAGTGAAGACAAAGACAATTCCTGTAGGGAAATACTGGAAAAATGGAGGTTCCTTTGGCTTGCATGATAAAAAAATCATAGCATGAGGAAGAGACACAGAAGTATGTAGAAAGACCCGGAGCTCATTTTGATCAGATCTCGACTTATTAGACGTGTGAGTGAAGATGTGGAGAAGGCAGTGGGGATGTGCATTTTCAGTTCAGGAGAGAGGTCTGGACTGGAGATTTAAGTTTAGAAGTCATAAGTCAAGAGTATAGATGAAACTGAATAAGACAATAAAAAAGAAAAAACCTTATAAAAACAAAGTCATAGAGACAAGGATAAATGAGCAGGGCAGACCAGAAGGGAACAAACAATGAAGCAGAAATAATACAGAAGATTATTTTGTTCTGAAAGGTAAGTGAATAGCAGTATATGGAGGAGAGAATGATTAACTGTGAGAAATGTTGCTGATGGGGAAGGAAGCTATAGATTGAACTGCCTATGGACTTTAACAACCTGGAGCTCATTTGTGAAAAAGCTCTTTCTCACCTAGTCAGGAGCTTTTTTTTGGTAGGACTTAAGAGGGAAGCTCGACTGGGATATTTTTTAAAATATGTAAGAAAGTGGGGAAGGTGTATGACCAGTTCTTTTGATGAGTTTTTCTATGAAGGAAAATTTTTTAGTGACAGAGTCATGATATGAAAGGGACATTCTGTTTTGAATGTGTTTTCATTAGAGACATGTAATTTTTCATAACCTTTATAGAGCATTATTGGGCTATGCAGTGAAGTTGCTTCAGAAATTGTTTACAGCTGAGAGAATTTTCTGAATTGGGAAGCATCCCACCTGTGACCAACTTAACCAAATTGATCCAAAGTAGATTATACTTAACTTATTCTTCAGAAATATCAGCCTACAGACTTCTAAGTCCATTGCCCTATTCTGTGGTATGTCTAACAGCTAGTCAATTAAAGACCCTCAGTTATATTCACAGGGAAATGAAGAGACTGTTTTAGCAATAGCATATGAAGTTTTCCTAATTAAAAAAAAATGAATAGCTGTGCTGCTAGGTGGAGGAATAGTGTATATTTTTACTAAAATCCCTAATGAGCTATTTGATATTTATGGCACATTGGAGCAAAATATAGAATTATATATTATTACAAATGCTGTCAATATGATTTAAGCACAGAAGTATAATATTTTGTTACTCACAATAGGAGCTAATACATTAGTAAATTTCTGTTTATTTATCAAGAGGGTCTCGCTCTGTCCCCCAGGCTGGAGTGCTGTGGCACAGTCTTGGCTCCCTGCAACAAAGTCCTCCCAGGTTCAAGTGATTTTCCTGCCTCAGCCTCCGGAGTAGCTGCGATTACAGGCCCCCACCACCACCACACACACCTAATTTTTGTATTTCTAGTACAGACAGGGTTTTACCATGTTGACCAGGCTGGTCTTGAACTCCTGGCCTCAAGTGATCCACCCACCTCAGCTTCCCAAAGTGCTGTGATTACAGGTGTAAGCCGCCACTCCTGGCCAAATTAATTTGTTGTTGTTGTTGTTAAACTAGGTTTTAAAATGTGTATGCAATTCTTATAGTGGGAAGAGAGAGAGAGAGAAACAAAGTACCTACACTATAGAGCAAATTATATAACTAAAAGTTGATTTTATACAGACACATAAAGGAAAGCACAACTAAATAATGTCCAATACCACAATGTTATTATACCTCACCCTATATGGCACTTGATTTCCTAAGCCAATCACTCAAGCGTTAATTCATAAATGTCTCTCAATTTCTCCTGAATCTATGTCCATTGTTAATGGACTGAGATTCTCTTGACAAGACCTATTCAGAAGATACTGCCTTGAGGAGGTAATGTGCAGATATGTCTGTTTGCCCTTTACATTCACTCTTCACCTGCTCAGGCTGCATGGATTACATCAGAAGGCTCCTGAGCCATCTAACATTCAGTTGGTTTCCACAAACGGGTAAAGAAAGAAGATGAAGGGGAAGAGACCAGTTAATAGTCAGGTATGTGTCGCATAGGTTCTTTCCAAGCTGGCTACCTTTTTTTGTAAATATGGCTCTTGTTATATGACATTTACCCGTTATTGTTTTTTGACAAAATTTTTCTTTTGTATTCTTTGTTTTTTCAGTGTATGACATTACCTTTTATAGTTCCCCTATTCCCCTAGTCAAACCTCTCTTCAGCTTTCCTTTACTAAACACATATTGGTTTATCCTAATTCGAGAGTGACGTTTTCTTGCTGGTACACCAGCTAATACAGAACTTGGTGCTTGAGTGGTCTCCAAGAAAGACAACTCAAAATGACATTCTTGGATTGGACTGTACAAAGAAGTAGGATACAAAACCGATGCACAAAAGTCAGTTGCATTTGTATACCTAACAGTTAATAAGTTAAAAAAGAAATTAAGAGAATAGTTCAGTTTATAACAGCATCAAAAAGAATAAAACATGTAGGAATTAATTTAACCAAGGAGGTGAAGCATTTATACAATGATGATTAGAAAAGACATTTGAAAGTAAAGTACTGTGTCAGGCTATAAAATAGCTTCTTCAATGTGTAAAATGATTTTCATCATCTTACAGACCAAAGGAATAAAATGACTCTTAGAAAATATCTGAAAGAATCTTATTTAATTTAGTTTAGTTTATTTGATTTTTTAAAAAGAGAAGGTACCTGTGCTATGGGAAAGGAATATGACTTAAGAAGTTTCCTTCATTTGCAGTTAGAGAGTACATGAAATTAAATTTATTTGGGTGGTAACCTTTCAAATGATAAGCCTATCAGAAATTTTTGAACATTTGAGTACTCTTTAGTTAATTATATTTGTGATGCTGTAATTATCAAACTTAAGCTTATTTATTTTTCTATGACAGACACTGCCATAGAAATATGACAGAATTTAGTGTGAATACTTGCCAACTTTTACATGAAAAAAGCAAACTGTGCTTGAGAACATTTGGTTATTAAATATGTCCTCCGATTAATTGATTGCAGAAACAAATCACCTACAGAAACAAAACATTTTTCTGCAGCAGAGTTCTGATTCACGTTTAATATAGTCACAACATCCCCATTTTATTACTTTTCAATAACTTATTAAAGAACATTGCCTTTTGGTTTATGGAATTGTTAATCTGAATGATTTTATAGGTGAGAAAACAGATTTAACTGCAGAGTTATGATAACTCAGAATTCTCCTAGAGATACTAAAAAAACTGCATCTGCTATTGTGCAAATTTACCTGTGGAGTAAATGTTTTAAATATCTTACATTGCAAATTATATCTGAAATCAGAGGAGAAATAGGGAAGATTATGGTGTGACCTTTCTTTCTGCCTAGAATATACACTTGGATTTGGATCAGCCAGAAACTCAAAAAAATGAAGAAAATAAATGGAGTTGTTGAAATATGTTTGTTGGGTCATTAGTCATAGTTAATTCCAAACCCATTTCTTAAACATCATCTTTGTATTATGTAATTCTTTTCCATATCTTACAGTCCATGCGATGCTTTTGTTTATTTTTGACTATGTGAGGTGTCTTTGCATGAAATATTGCTTGGGTTTTAACTAATATTAAATACGTGTAGGTAACATATTTAAAATCAAACTTATATTTGTCCATATATATAACATACATATTTTCATTCCTGTCATAAACATAGGAAGACTGAAACACTAAGAGAACACTGTTTGTTCTGTGATTAAAGTTCTGTTAACTCATAAGCTTAACAAACTTGCTACCCCATCCAAAGTTTGATATGTGCAATCTTTAATAATTAAATTATTGTGATGTTGATAAATTTAATACAAACTCTTCAAACATCTGAAAGGGTAGGCAAGTGTACCCAACAGGATTTTTTTCTTAAGACATTTAATCAACTCTTTCAATCTAATCAATCATACTTACAATTTACTGAATTGAAAACTCTTTAAAACTTTGAAATAGTATTTAAAAGCTTAGTCAAAATTTTTATATTTTAAATCGCAAACTGTTGTTGTCTCTAACAACAACAGTTACAGTAACATTTTTACTGAAAAAAGGTATTTCACAAGTTCCAATGAAGTTTTGGTTAAAAAAAATGGGATCTGGATTATAAATCGTTCTACTATAAGAACACATGCACACGAATGTTCATTGCAGCACAGTTTACAATAGCAAAGACCTGGAACCAACCCAAATGCCCATCAATGATAGACTGGACAGGTAAAATGTGGCACATATACACCATGGAATATTATGCAGCCATCAAAAACGATGAGTTCGCATCCTTTGTAGGGACATGGATGAACCTGGAAACCATCATTCTCAGCAAACTGACACAGGAACAGAAAACCAAACACCGCATATTCTCACTCATAGGAGGGTGTTGAACGATGAGAACAAATGGACAAAGGGAGGGGAGCACCTCTCACTGGGGTCTGTTGGGGGGAAAAAGGGGAGGGACAGCAGGGGGTGGGAAGTTGGGGAGGGATAGCATGGGGAGAAATAACAGATATAGGTGATGGGGAGGAAGGCAGCAAATCACACTGCCATGTGTGTACCTATGTAACAATCTTGCATGTTCTTCACATGTACCCCCAAACCTAAAATGAAATAAAAAGTATATATTAAAAAAATGGGATCTTCAGCTTGGTAGAGATTTAATTTCTTGCTTAGGGAACTGAAGACAAGACCAAGATTTAAAGTTTATAATTGATTCTAATGAAGCCACAGGATAAGAGGTTGAGCTTTTTCATCTAGTAGGGATTTTATTTTTTGGCTTTTATTTATTCAAATCATTATTTCACATATATTTTAATACCATATTTTTGGCTTGGTGTGGTGGCTCATACCTGTAATCCCAGTACTGTAGGAGGCTGAGGCAGGTGGATCACTTGAGGTCAGGAGTTCAAGACCAGCCTGGCCAACATGATGCAACCCTGTCTCCACACACACACACACACACACACACACACACACACATACACACACACAATTAACTGATTGTGGTGGTGGGTGCCTGTAATCCCAGTTCTTAGGGAGGCTGAGACACGAGAATCACTTGAACCTAGGAAGCAGAGGTTGCAGTCAGCCGAGATTGTGCCACTGCACTCTAGCCTGGGTGATGGAGCAAGACTCTGTCTGTCTCTCTGTCTCTCTCTCTCTGTCTCTCTCTCTCTCTCTCTCTCTCTCTCTCTCTCTCTCTCTATATATATATATATATATATATATATATATATGTGTGTGTGTGTGTGTGTGTGTATATATATATTTTTTTTAAACAATGTTTGTCACTTTGATTTCAACCCCTGAGATACATTTTTCTAATAAACAGAACTGCCTGATTAGATTATCTAATCTTTTTTATTGTGGAGGAGAGTGGGGTATGAATATTGTTTTTAAACCACCTTAATCATCATGTTGAAACACACACATACACACGTACACATGGCATGGTCTGCTTGTACTTTTAGTTTTAACTGCAGCAATTTGATGGTCTGAAAATAATAAAATCTTGTAATATTCTGAGGGTATAAACCTTTCCCATTTACGCAAGTCTGAGAATTAGATATTGTAATTCCCTTAAAATCTTTATATTTTATCTTTTAGTCCAGTTAATACAGTCAGCAAATGCTAATAAGCACTAATAAGCACTTTTGATCTTAGTAATATGACCTTTGTTGCTTTTTATCTTGTTAATTTTTGCTTTTGCCAGCAAAAAAATGGCCTTTTACTTCATGAAAAATTATCACTCATAACTGTGAATATAATGTTGACCTCTTTTTGATTTATGTTTTACATATGCATTCATAGTCTTTTTTTATGCTGGTTTTTATATATGTTCTGTGCTGCTTTTATTTCAGTTGCAAAGAAAGTACATTTTACATTTTAAAACATTTTGTTGATAATGTTCCCAATTGAATGAAAAAGAATATATAACTCCTTTATATGCATAAATCTATATAAATTTTCAGTAGCTGTGGGATGAAAAATGTTATTTGTTGAGTAATTATGTGTGTCAATTAAATTTCTTTATTTTTCCTCATTGAAACTGATATTGCTGTTTGTAAAAATCTTGAGAACTTGCTTAAGCTCACAGTAAGAAGTGTGGGGCCAAGATTCTGAACATAGATCTTTTGACATTAAACCCTGTCTCAGTTACCTGTTGTTGTATAATGTTATCATTAAAATGAGGTCATTTAAAACAACACACATTTATTATTTCAAAGTTTCTTTGAGTCAGGGGTCCAGACAGGACATAGCTAATTATTCTGCTTAAGTTTTCACCAGAGTATAACCAAGGGGTTGTCAGGGCTACAGTTTGATCTGAAACTTGATTAGGGGAGCATTTGCTTCCAAGCTCATTCAGATTGTTATGTATTCTTTATGGACTCAGAATACAACACAGATTTTGTTCTCATGTTATACAGACACATAGACACATGTGTGCACATAGAATCTCATGTAACCTGATACATACATGAAAAATGGAAACAAAGACCTTTCTTTGGGGTAGAAGCAAGTCACAGGTTTTTTTGGACCGTCTTTAATGCCCATGATCTTTTATGAGTGCCAAGCTCTAATGTCAGAGACTCTATCTATATCTGTCTCTATATCTATGACCTAGGGAAGTGGTTCTAGGGTCAGTTTGTTGTTAATTACATTATACTCTTCTCTAATATTTTACTTTAGAGTCATTTCCATTGTAATCTTTTGAACTTTCGTGAAGAGTATTATAGGGCATGAAATTCAAAATAGTGAGTATATACATATTCAGAATTGTTGGATAAGTTTCCTAAGAACTGAAAGCAAAACTAAAAAAGATTTTTATGTTTTCATATTTTAAAAATGTATATATTCAAGAGAAAAGCAAAATATAGGGAACTAGGGAAAGGATACCGAAACTATCAAGTTAGTAGAACCGGACTTTTGTTTTCAATCTGCTTTTATTAGCTAGATCATCTTGGTCAGGTAATTTTAACTCTTGGGATAGGGAAATGTGGAGATAGAAGACTGGCTTTATGTTCCACCTATATATGTATATATATAAAGGGATGCTAAGTTTCCTCCTACTTCTAAAATTTTTTGATTCGTTTTTTTATTGTATAAGCGGCATATGAACAAAATAAATTCTACACCAAAATGTGTGATGTATGTGCCTCAGCTCAACTAAAATTTGTACTGTCATTATAAAGTTGCTAGACACACGCATTGTATATTTCTTGCCATGTTAGAGTTTTCCAAGTAGTTATCTAGATGCAATATGTACATATACATGGTTGAAATGTAGTTTATGTAATTGTAAAGGAAGAAACAGTGTGAAAAGTCAAAGAAGACAGATGCTACTTCCAGGAACGTGCTAGAAATTTTTGTTTAGAAAAGAGCATTTGAGAATGGAAGAGTCATATTTTAGCCTGTTATCTTAGAGTATAGATTTTACTCAGTACCAACTGCATAATGGCTTTGTTCACCGCTGAACCTCACTGGGAAACTATATGGTTGTTAAAATTTCACTTTTTATCTTTTAATTTTTTAATTAATAATTACTTTGGGGAGCTTTATTTTTTTGTTTTTTGTTTGCAAGAATTAACCTGCAAGAGAAAGCAGTATATGCTTCTGGTTATGTAATACAACTAAACATTCTTCTAGTTGTCTCAAACTAAAAAACGATTGTTGGGAAAATTGTATGCAATCCATATTGTTTATACACCTTTGAATAACTATTTTAGAGCACCAAGTAGTGGGTTCTTTGCACAGAGTGATTTCTCCTTATTGCAGTGTTTGGAATGAACCCAAGTAGTGAATTAGTCTTTCTCCTTACAGAACTTACTGTCTCAGCTTCATTGAGTTAGGTTAATTAGAAAGGCAACACACACCCTATCAACCCGCCACAGCCACCTCCCCAGCTATTTTAGAGAGTATATCATTTGTATTGTAAATGTCTATTTAAAGAAGCAAATAACTTTTCCAGAAAAACGTTGAATATCAAAATATGATTTATATGACTCTCCCCCCACCCTCTCTGTGTGTATAGGTGTGTGTGTGTATTTTTTTTTCTATAATATACATATAGAGTTCTTTCTTGGTAGCCATGGGGAATTGGTTCCAGTATTTTCCTTTCCTCCCAAGGACACACAAATCCAGGGACACTAAAGTCCTTATGTAAAATGGCATGCTGGTTTCATATAACCCATTCACGTTATCCCAAACACAGTCATGGGTAGCATAACTACATTTTGGTCAAGGACAAATCCCATAAATGATGGTGGTTCCATGAGATTATAATACTGTATTTTTACAATATGTTTTCTGTGTATGAATATGTTTAGATACACAAATACCATTCTGTTACAATCACCTGCAATATTCAGTACAGTAACATGGAGTGCAAGTTTGTAGGCTGGAAGTAATATGCTATACCATATAAACTAGGTATGTAGTAGAATATACATCTAGGTTTATGTAAGTACACTCTGTGATGTTTTTACCATGACAAAATCGCCTACAAACATATTTCTTAGGATATATTCCTATCATTAAGCAACCTGTATAACTATACTTAAGTCATCTCTAGATTACTTATAATACCTAATAAAATGTAAATGCTATGAAAGCAGCTGTTATACTGTATTGTTTAGGAATAATGATGAGAAAAATTCTTTACAGGTTTAGTAAAGACACAACCATCTATTATCTTCCTAAATATAGTTGAGCCCTGATTGATTAAATGCATGGATTAGAATCTCATGGATATGAAAAGCCAACTGTATATGTACGTGTGTGTGTGTGTTATGTGTGTATATTTCCTAATAAAACCAAGCACTATACAGAGGATGAGCAAAAAGTGTTCTGCATAAAAATCACTACTTGTATAAATTTCTTGAATAAGCCCTTTTCCTGCTGTTAAATCTATTTAGTTTCTGTGAGAAAATTCAAGACTGAGGTGAGAAAGTGGGAAGAGTAGTGGGCACTCTGGTGATATAGCAGGCCTGGATGAGCTGCCTATCAGTTGGAATATAGCATAAAAAGAACTGGCCATTAGAGGTCTAGGGGCTTCTTTACAGTTGCATCTCGAAGAGGCATTCCCTCTTATCTTCTGATTTCCAATATTGACTACTGTGGATTTAAGTATTTTGAATTTGTGTAAATTCTTCGAGACTACTTACTACACTAATGTGTTGACCAAACCTAATCCTAGTTTGTGAAATGAAGAGTAGACTTGATTGTAAGGCTTCTATGACATAAAGCTATTTTTAGCCCAAAATGATTTTCTTCCAAAATGGTGTTAATAACATCAACAACAATAATCATAGTTTTCATTTTAGAAATTATTACTTGTACCAGAAGCTATAGTCAGCACTCACAAAAGTTATCTAATTTAATCATCAGAGCAAACCAGTAGGCTCTTCTTTGATGTAATTACATTATACACAATTGTTAAATAGAAGAATGAAGTTGCTAAAATGAAAAAGACTTTTTTATAACTTTTTTTTAGTTTATTCATAAATTTGTTATTTATGCTTTGATATAGTCTGTATAAGCTTCTTTTTACAATTAAAAGTCTTAGCATTGTAAGAAGATCGTAAGAGAAAATGAAAAATCTATTGAAGAACCTGTACTTGGTATGAGTCTGTATTAGCAGTTACATGAACTCCTGTCCTTTATAAAATATTAATCTCTCTGGAGAATCAGGAAGTACATAAAAAGCGGCAAAGTTATTTATCTGAATTAATAGGTAAGTTTTTCTTTCTTTCTTTTTTTTTTTTTTTTTTTTTTTGAGACAGAGTCTCACTCTGTTGCCCAGGCTGTAATGCAGTGGCACGATCTCGGCTCACTGCAACCTCCACCACCAGGGTTCAAGCGATTCTCCTGCCTCGGCCTCCAGAGTAGCTGGGACTACAGGAACATGCTACCATGCATGGCTATTTTTTTTTTTTTGTAATTTTTAGTAGAGATGGGGTTTTATTATGTTAGCCAGGATGGTCTCCATCTCCTGAACTGGTGATCTGCTCACCTCTGCCTCCCAAAGTGCTGGGATTACAGGTGTAAGCCACCGCGCCTGACCAAAGTTTTCCATTTCTATAAAAAAAAGTCTCTAGAGGTAAATGGCCCTCATTACCTATTTCTTGAAGGAAGAAGCACAAATCTCAATATTTAAAGCTGTAAAAGACTGGCCAAGAAATGTGTTGAAAATATCAATAAATATTTAACTGTGCTAATATTTTGTATCATGATTGTGATTGTTTTAATTTTTATTAAATTAGTGTTCTAAATGTATTTATTAGTGTTCTAAATACAAGAGTACAAGTCTTTTTCAGGAACATACATAAAGTATTATAGTAGAAATGCCTTTTCTATGATTGTACTGGTTTTATAGAAGAGAAAAACTGAGGGCAAATGAGGTTAAGTAATCTATCCATTTTCACATAGTAGGTAAGTGGTAGCTTATGGATTGGATTCTAAGCCTATCCATTCCAGGGTGAGCTCTCTTAACTTCTTTTATATGAGGATCAAACTAAATGTAATTGCTTTTTCAGGATTGCTACCATTTTTATTATGATGAAAGGAAAATTTCACGTAAGGGGAATCCCGTCTTGGATACCACCTATTCTGGAAGCAGGCCTATTCAGGATTATACCTGTTGATCCCTTTATTGTCATTAAATATGTCTCTTTACCACTGCTAAACATTGTTTGTTCTAGCTGACATTAATAGAACCATCCAGCTTTCTTACTTAGTGTTATGTCATGCCTCCCATCTTTTTATTTTTAACTTATGTGTATTGTTGTATTTAAAATGAAGTCAAGGAAGGGAATACATTTAAATGTCACATGAAACATGTTAAACAAAAGGTTTATTGGTCAAAAGGGAAGCGTGCAAAGCAACGAGGTAGGTAAGGAAGCATATTATCCCAATATACCTAGAGTATTCTGGTGTTTAGCTGTTTGCCAATATTGTCTAGAACACTAGTTGTTCAGATCTCGAAATCTTAGGATGTGTAGTAAGATACAGTCTCCACTGCTGGGTAGAGAGAGACAGGAGTTTCTGGCTCAGTGCTAACCTTAGCTTGGGTGTCATATATTTTTCTGAGGAGAGGGGTATGGGCACAGTTGTTCAGGCAATTCAGAGTGAAAACCTAGGTTATTATTTATTTATTTATTTATTTATTTATTTATTTTTTAGTATGTATCTTGCTCTTTGTATCATGTCTGCTTAAGATGGGCTCTCTTCTCTCCTGAACTTTTGACTTAAAGCAGGGTGGTGTATGAAAATTCAGAGCCTACTATTTTTTCTTTTTGTCAGTATAAATAGGCAATTCTAAAAGAGAAAGCAGGCAAGCAAACAAAACTCTTTTTCAACACACCAACAGCAGAAAGACTTATTGTTGAGTTTCAGGCATTGATGAACATAGGGGTGAGCTGAAACCAAGAAAACTATTAAGGTCATTTCCATGAAAATTTTAAAAATCATGAAATAAAATATAAATCCAGATAGTGTTTTTGTTTCACCACTTAATAATAGTTACTATTAAAACTTGATATGATTATAAACATGTGTTTTGTAAAGAGAGTTCAATGGCTCCTTCCCTTAGTCTACCTGCTTGGAATACACACACACACACACACACACACATGCACACACACACACACACACAATCAGAAGATTTACAGTTACTACTGTTAAGCACTTTTGAGTCGAGGAATTAATGTTAGTTTACCTGCCTATTGTACATATTTTTTTCTTAATCAGAAAATGAATTCCCTTTCAGTTTCTCAATTACATATTGAAATATAAATCAAATAACATTTTATGGTGAGTTGTGTGAAGTATTTGTAGATTAGTATGTACTGGGGCCATGAATATATATATACTTAAACATATTTATAGGCAATAAAATGCCATCAATATCTGATCTATATTTTGGAGTATATTGTATGTAGGTTATTTATTTACTACTTCAGACAGAAATACAAATACTCATTCCAGTCAATATTCATATAATTACATCCTAGTATGTGGAAAAAGTAGAAAAAAAATCCTGCCATTTAGAAAAGTATGTATATGTGAGACAACATTTGTGTTTAAACACTACTGGGGCTTGTTATAAAACATTCATGGTTCTTTCCAACATTTCTTAAAGAACTGTAGTAATAGTATGACAAATAAATATTATAGGTAATTATATTTCTCATTCAATTACTGAGAAAATATTTTAAAGAGCCTTCCACTTTTTTTAATTATGCAGTGTCGTAACATTTAGGCCAATTTTATGCGTAAGTAATGCAACGGATACATTTTTCATTAGATTTTTCAAGCCAGATTTATATTTTTTCTCTATATTTTCTTGTGTGCTATCCTAAGGCAATGGGTTCTCTCAATATTTGCCATTTATTCTAGTGTTTTTTGGAGGCTACAATTATATTTGCATAGCCACATCTCTTCTGTTTCTGTAAGTTTCATAAAATGGATCAGTTGAAAATGATTGCTCTAAGCCATAGTACGTTATTGTTTGGCAAAGATATCATTGCCGTGTGAGGGATAAATGGGATTTGAGTTGCATCAGTGCTGTTTGCATGGAACATGTAAAATTCGTGGGATCTTTAACAGAGTAGAAAGGGTTAGAGGTAAAATCTTTTCAACTCTTATTCAAAAACTGTCTACAATTGAGCTTGCTGAAAAAAAAAAATAAGAAAGCAAGCACTGAAATATTACATTGGCATAGTGCGTTGTTCTAATGGAGTAGCCCAGACATGTCTTAAAGATGAATGGCTTCTATTGCATTTCTGTGCACTAGTTTTGTCTTTCATATCGAGATTTATGTTTTATGTATTTGCTTTAAGATAAAAGAAAAAGAAACAGTTCTCACCATGGAGACTCAGCCACTTTTTAAAAACTCTCTTCTTTCCTCTTCCTTTTTTAGTTTCAAAATATCTTCTTTTTCATGTCAGAGGTCTTACAGAATGAACTGAGGCATCAGACTCTGTTTTTACAGGCATTTCCTTTTGTTCAGGATAAAATTCAATGATAACTCCCGTGAAAAGTGATAGATGGGAGGAACAGATTTATGTTGTTAGAGGCAAGTAGAAAATGGATGATGGAACTCACTGTGTTTGAATCTCTCCCTTCCACCTTTATTTATCCAAAAGTAGTATTTGTAAATAATGCAGATATTTTGGATTTTTAGCAAATACTATTTTCTGTCTTATGCTAGATACACAGTTGAGTATTTCCTAATTTAGAACTGATAGTGAGCCAGCTATGGTTTAAGGGCATGTTCTTTGCTAAAGAATTCATATGAGTAGAGTATGTTTTCAAATAACTTTCTTTGGTTTGCAGGTACAATTCTGGTGGACAACATGCTGATCAAAGGGACTGCTGGAGGACCAGACCCCACCATAGAACTTTCTTTAAAGGACAATGTGGATTACTGGGTGTTGATGGATCCTGTTAAGCAAATGCTTTTCCTGAACAGCACTGGCAGAGTTCTGGATAGAGATGTTAGTGATTTTTTTTTTCTTTGCTCCTGTGATATAACTTTATTATAGTTTAAATGTCTATGTGTGTGTTTATATCATACTGAATTTTCTTTATATAATTTGAGTTTATCTTCTGAGTATATCAACAACAGTTCCTTTTTTAACTCATTGAAAGAATAATGAGAAAGGAAGGGAATTTCTGTGTCTTAGAGAACCATTACACTTCTCCTTTAATATCCTGGAAGCTTGTCAGATTTCTGAACAAGAAGAAAATAGAGTGCTTAGAGAAAAGAGTGGTATCCTTGGCAAAGTAGCACAAGCATAGCTGTAACCCATTTCTCTCCAATGATGGTAATGTATAAGTGTGTTACTCAGCTGTTGACTTGAAGACGTGGAGTTTGGTGGGTGCACTCACAGGAGCCTGGTTTTACAAATAGTAAGCTTTGGTCGAAGGGTGAAACTGAAAATATCTTACATAGCTGCAAAAAAGAAAAAAAGAGTGAGCAAAAGTTTCATGGTAATATGCCAGTCAAGTAGTTCTCAGCTAGCATAAATATTTTGTCATGAAAAATATCAATATTGGGCTTGGCACAGCGGAGGCTCATACCTGTAATTCCAGCACTTTGGGAGGCCCAGTGGGGAGAACTGTTTGAGCCCAGGAGTTTGAGTCCACCCTGAGCAATAGAGCAAGACTGTGTCTTGACAAAAAAATTTAAAAACTAGCCAGCCACGTTAACACGTGCCTGAAGCCGCAGTAACCTGCAGACTGGTGGGAGGATCACCCTGGCTTGGGATTGGGGGATGGAGGCTACAGTGAACCAGAATCACACCAGTGTGCTCCAGCCTCAGCAGCAGGGTGAGACACTACCTTAGAATAAATTGCTAGACTACTAAAGTTGTTGTATGTTTCATTTCTGGAAAAGTTAAAAAAAAAAAAAAACTGTAATTGGCTTAAGTAGCTCTCTTAGGTAACTTTGTTCTTACTTATTTGCACCTCAGTCTTTCTTGAGTGCAGAGGGGTAAGGGGTCGTGGATTGTAACCAGTAATTGTGCTGGACCTGGGAAAACTCAGAGTAACTCTAAACATGCTTACCCACACGTTCTCAGTTTATGAAATCCAAATGTTGGACACGCAGCTTAGTGAACCTGAATCATCTCACATCATTGCTCAGGGTTTATGATCCACTTTACAATAGGTTATGGAGTGCTTGATGCTTTATACTATTTCATGTCTAAAATTTGCAGTCTTTAATAAATCTCAATTTGCCTCTTTTAGTACAGTTTACTGTGTACTTTATTACCTGTGAATTTTTTGAAATTTTGTGAATTATGTTTTCTTGCTGCCACAGTGCTTTTAGGGGTTCATTCATCAAAGCATAAAGTCTTTCATTCTGAATATCCTTAACCCAGTGCCTATCTGCTTTATGTGATGTATAGACCATTACTGCTAGAAAATTAATGAGATAAATCCAGGCTTTTAATCCAAATCTAATCATCACTGGAAATTAGAGCCTCATTTATTGTAAAATAATATATGCTTATGATAAACATATCAGAAAATAAGCATATATATAAAGGTAATTTTATCAGTTAGGGAAAATAATATTTAATATTTATCCTGCTATATTTTATTTCATGCCTTTATGTGTGTTGGTATGTATATTTATAATACTTATTAATTTAAATTGGATTATGCTGTTCATTATGCTTTCAGCCTATTTTTCCGTGATATTTATAATACATCTAAAATTATAATGCAAACAAATATGTATTTATATAATTTGTATCAACTTCATAGTTGTTTATGTGATGAAAATCAGAGATTTATAAAAAATGATTATCTTGGATGTCAAGTTTGCTTGCAGTTTTTAATAATTACAAAAATGCTGTAGTGAAAATTTTTGTATATGCATCTTTGTTTGGTTGCTTTATAGAGAGAAATTAATTTACCTTCATTATATTACCAGGGTAGGGAGTTATATCCGTTTTACTAAAATCGTCCTCCAGATATACCGTACCTATATGCTTCCACACCAGTATTGCTAAATAATTGTAATTTCTGAAATGAAATAAGACTATAAATACTTGAAATTATTTTAGTCTACTTGGAGAGCTGTTGTATGTTTCACTTTATTATTTTAACATTATTTACATTGATATAGAATACGATTTTTTCTGTATACTTCTCTATGATCCTAGTTAACAGTATTTTCTACAAAAATATAGTAGAGAATTCATTTGGAAAAAATATGAGTGCACACTTTTTATATAGACTATATTTGTAAATATGCTCTCCAGTGTTAATGTAATATAAATTAATACTGTGATATAAGTATATGTAAATATATACATTTAATTACATTGTCTTAAATTTTATTTAATATAAAATGTTGTTTTCCAAAAGCTACATTTTGATAAAATATACATTATAGTTAAATAACTATATTATTATAAATACCAAAATATTTTTAGTTTCTTTTAAAATATAGGACATTTACCTGAAATGTAATTCTTTTGGTTGTTGCCTAAAGTTTTTGGTGGTTCTTTTACTAATATAATGAATGTTTATAAAAAATATGGACTGGGTGTGATGGCACACGCCTATAATCCCAGCACTTTGGGAAGCCAAGGCTAGTGGGCCAAGGCCAGTGGATCACTTGAGGTCAGGAGTTCAAGACCAGTGTGGCCAACATGGTGAAAACTAAACCTGTTTCCACTAAAAATCTAAAAATTAGCCAGGCATTGTGGTGGGCACCCTGTAATCCCAACTATCTAGAAGCTGAGGCAGGAGAATCACTTGATCCCAGGAGGTGGAGGTTGCAGTGAACTGAGATCACACCACTGCACTCCAGCCTAGGTGACAGAGTGTGACTTCCATCTCAAAAAAAAAAAAATATATATATATATATATACATACACACACACACACACACACACACATATATATATATTTGTATATAGGCATATATACATACATATTTATATACATATTTATGTATATATATTTTATTATACGTATATATACGTATATATACGTATATATATGTATATGATTGCTCTGAATAACGAAATAGAAGTAACAATTTGAGTTTGATCATACTAACAGCTGCCAAAGCTCTGTATTATAATCACTCGCTTATAATTAAATTTAATTTTTCTTAGTGGTAAATTGCTCTTGAAATAAATTTTACAGAAAATTTTCCACTGAATCTTTGTCATGTAATGATGCTTTTCTAAGAATATTCTGATTTTAATCAAAGTTATTTGGCTTATAAGGAAAACACAAGAATGCCTTCAAGTGATATCAGATTGATGGGAGACAGTATTAATAATATCAATGGCATAGAGATAAAAAATAATTTACTTTTATGGAAATTAAAAGTTTACCAGGAAGAGAGGAAAACCACTTGATCTTCTACCATATGGTCTCTAGTTTCTACCTTTCTATGTGTATATTCTCTACTCTTTTCTTTGCAGAGCAAATTCCAGTATACATCTATAATTTTACTCCATTTCCTTGTTTTGCATTTGACTTTAGTTATTTTCTATGTTCATGCCATGTCAGTTCTCCATAAACATTTGATGCAATGCCTATTAAAAATGGTTTAAATTCACTGTATTTTGTTATATTTTAAAATTTCTGAGAGAAATAATAATTAAATACTCACTGGTTTGAATCTATAGCCAAGGAGCAAGGCGTAGGGCCCCATGATAGATCCGTATCCAATTATACCAATCTTTTTAGCAGCAGATAGAGAAAAATGTATTTTCCAGAGAAAGTGTTCCAAATCATGTTTTCTACATTTGCTCATTGAGGCAATAAACTGTCTTTTAATAGGGATATTTGAATAATTATGGCTGCAGTACATTTAAAAGCAAATAATATAAACAAAAACATTTATAACTAAGTGTTAAAATAAGCTGATAAATGTGATCTTTATAAAAATTTCTGAGAATGAAAAAAATCATAAAAATACCCAGCACTCAAATATTTGCATTTAATTAGAAAGCATTTACATGTGATTGTGTGACTATGAACTGTTTTATAATTTTTAAAACTTGATTCATGAGATTTTTCCCTTATGGTCGTCATTTATTTTTATTTCTTGTTTTTATTTTTGGTTTACTGAAGTTACATAAATTTTCTGTATCCAAAAATAAATAAACTGTTACAGATTAAAAGCCATGAAAGAGAAAGTAACTGAAATGTAATATTTTGGGGGAATATGAAGAGTCTCGGTAATACAGGGGCATCACATTAAAATTTTGAAATGTCAAATGATTATCTCACCTGACCAATATGCTCTCATCACTGTTGAGCGTGTGATAATAATGGTCATGACAATATCAATAATTAAAATAATAACAGAAAAGTATGACTCAGGTACAGTCCAATAACACTTATCTCAGAATCATGGGAAAAATTTTTAAAAGCTCTTGAAAGGAGAGAAATTAGGTTCGTAACAACACCAAATTACCTTAGCTGCTTTTCTTTCAGACTCTAACTCGGTAGCTACTCAAAGAGCTTGACTCCTCTGTCCAGGCCAGTGTCCATTTAACTGCTAAGTTTAGTAGTTTTATGTTCCCATTGTATCTTGCATTTCCATCCATCAGTATAACTTTAGCACAAGACCTCTTAGTCATCACTCATATGATCTCATTGTTCTCTATCACCTTTCTTGATTCAACCTAATCTATATTCAGTGCTCTGAAACAGAGGCTCTGTCCGCAGATAGCTTTTCATTGCAAGCTGTTTTCTGTCTGGCTCTTGCGTTTTCCTAGATTTGAGATGCATTCTGTTCATATCATTTCTTTTTATTTAGAAACATATGAACCATAATCTAGGTAAACTAAACTAATTATTGTCCCATAACCATAATTAAAATTTTTCTTGACATGCCTTCCCTGACGTTCTTTTGAAAATAAATTTTGAAATCACCATTCTCCAGTGCTATCAATTAAATTTTATCTACTGCTAAGATATATCTTAAATGCTGTTTCCGTATAAATTATTTTCCAGTAACACTGGTATGTAATTCCTTGTTCTAAAATCCATGTTATCTAGTAGTATTTTTGACTTCCTTTATTTATGTTCACCTCATATCAGTTTTTTTAAAGTTGCTATTAATGTCCAAGGACAATGTCAGATTAATCCTTACCCACATTAAACTTTTTATAACAAATACCTATCATTAAATAGACTGAATGTCCCTAAGAATTCACTTCGAAAAATCTTCAAATGTATCTACATGTTACATATGCCTAATTATATTTTTAAATTGGTATTTTATTTTCAGATAATGTCTTCTTGTAAATATTCTAGTATTCATTGCGAAAATTTAATTTGTGAAGGACACTGACAACTCTGGCTAGCCATTTCCTTTACGTTTGCTTTTTTATTTAAAAATTATTTATAACACACACAATGTCTTATTTCTTTTCACTGTCTCCCACATTACTTTTGAAATAGTGAAGAATATATTATAAAGGTAGGAAGTGCATAGAAATACGACAAAAAAATTCACTCATGAGGATTGGATAAACTTTGCCTATACTTTATGAAAAACAAAATCAATTCCTACAGATTTGCCAGAAATTTATTCCCTACCCCCCAAATAATTAAGACTTCCAAATCATTTAGTTTCTAGAAAAAAAAAAAAAGTATTAGATCAAAGATTTGTGCTATAATCTACTCTGCTCACATCAAGAAATCCCTATAAAATCTTCATGTTTCATGTTGAATCCTAAATGATAAATTCATAACAAAAATTCTTATTTAATGTTTTTTTCTTTTTTAGAATTACAAAATTTTTTCATTGTTGTTGGAAATTCCTTTTCCTTCACACTCTCAAACTGCTTTTTAATGACATTATCTTTTACTTGTTGATATATATAATTCCTGATATACATATCAAAACCTGTACAGTGGTACATTAATACACAAATGTGCAAGTATTGTGTTAAGCACTCATTTTTAATTTGAAAGAATAGCTTGCATGTTTAGGTATATATGAATGTTAATTGTTTTCAATAATTACATGAACACAATTTCTACCTAGTTTTTTTTCTTTTTTGTTTCATGAAGAAGGAAAATTAGAAAAGATCAAACTACCATGACTTACTTTTGCCACCAGTTATGAAAGATAAATCAAAATTTCCCTAACACATTCTTAAGCATTTTGGAGTCCCTAAATTCCACTAATCGACTTAGTAGAACTGTACTTTTATTTTTTTGTGACCTTCTTATACAGCAGAATAGAATCTATGCCAGTGCCAAATTACATTGTGTGTTATATATTAGCCACAGAGAATTTTTGCCTTTGGCGTGATCTATTATGATTATAATTTATTGCCCTCTGAGCTTTAGCCATGCTACTAACAGTTGCACTGGGAGCTAAAGTTGAGAGTGACAAGAGTTCCAGGTGACCTGGTTAGATCTAATTTATGGGTACTTAGCAGGACTAAATGAAGGCTCAGTGCACAGTGCATTTGAATCTCTCTTTGAAAAGATTGTGACCTTTTGGTCCCAGTGGTACCACTCAATGTAGAATTAGGAGTTGAGGTGGAATGTTTTCAGTGGTCTCTCCTGCAATAATTGGAAGATAAATAACTTTAAGGATGCGTAATTCACTTCATTGTCTTCCAAGAGATGTGCCAAGGGCAAATAGTACACATATTTTTGTTTTTAATTTACAATTAAAATATGCTGGACCTCCCTTAAAAACTCTATTAAAGCGAACACTTGAAAGCTGGTAGTAAACATGGCAGTCATCTAATTCAAATTCTTTCTGGGAAACTTCTAAAAGCTAGTCATTTTAAATGATCTTTTATTCTCAAACTGGCATATTTTCAGTGATGGGTCTTGTTTTATAGAATAGTCTGCTCTATGCCACTTTTTCCTCCTAGCTTTTATTTTTTTAATTTTATACAAAGATAAATGTCAAAAAAATTTGAAGCATTACAAACATCTTAGCTCACAAGGGCAGAGGAAAAGTAATTGGAAGAAAGATGAAATGAGAAGGTATAAATGTATTTCCAATGAACTATACTGTTTTACTGATAAGAATCTATGCTCTATTTGTTGCTTTTAACAACTTTTATGCATACACAGTAGGTGTATATATTTGAGTTGCATATTTTGATACATCTTTGAAATATTTTTCACCCATTTTTCTTATTTCTACTCTCTAAAACTATAATTAATAAACTAATGGATGTTTCCATAACAACCATTTAGATATTTGGCAAATCATAACCTGTTAAACTTAAAATCCTCCAATTTTATACATTCTTGAAAGCATTCAAATTTCTCTTCTATGCACCTGTAAAATGGTGCCTGTTCTAATCTACCTATATTATTAATACCTGACATTATTAATGTACAGTGTCCATTAGTGGTTCCAGTGGCCTATTTGTAGTGCTGGCATGTAAAATCAGCTTTTAGCTATCAAAATTGCACAATTTTTACATTAATACATGTAGCCATCTATTCAAATTGGGTGATTTACTTTTTTCTATAAAAATTATAGGGTAATACTTATTATTATAAAAGTTTACCATTTGTAACCCATTATTATGACTTTTAAGATGACTTTGAACCATGTGTTTCATCATTAAATGTATTATACATCCTTCTGAGCTTTGTGACATTCACAGATTTTATACATGATTTTAACGTCTTCATTTATTTCAGTGATTAAAAGTAAAATTGAATAGATATGAAAACAGAGCTGTGTGTCATTTCACTAGAGGCCTCTTTTCATATGTTAATGATGACTCAATTTATTCTTTCTATGTACTACTTCTCAGAGAGATACAAATTCGTGTCAATTTTCTTTTTCTTTGTTGGCCATAAAAATATCTTGAAACTAAATAATGTTCTTCTTCTGTTTAGATGTAGTTTCTATAGCAGTTTTCTCATTTACAAATGTGGTATGCCTTATAAATTTCACTTTTTCACTCTTTTGGATATTTAGCTTTTTAATAAATAGGGTGTGTATTTAATCCATGAAGTGGTTAGTATGTGCCCAGTACAGTCTAATCCCATGTAGTATTTACAATTATCATTGGTGTAACCATTAGCCTTATTTTTATAGGTGAACCAACGAAGCATAGAGATACTTTGTACTTTTTCCTGGATCATACAGTTAGTAGGTTATGCAACTGGAAGCCAAGCAGTTTGACCCTGGGTCATCTGTCTTAGACACAGGGCTGGTTACTGGGAAGAGGGATACCATCACGACTAAAATAACACACAAAGGTCTTAATGAGCTTCCAGTCTAGTGAAGGCAGACAAACCAAAACAAATACGTAAAGTATATAATAAGCCAAATTTTGAATGAGAGATACAATAAAGAAAAATAGGAAGAAATTTGAAAGGAGAGGTCTGGAGAAAAGGTTTTTAAGATGGAGTGGTCAGGATAGGACACTACAAAAAAATGATACATTTAGAGATAAAATTGTATAAGCTCAAAAGGGGTTAAAAATCACAAAGAAATACTTTGTAGTGCTCAATACTCTGACTCTAGAGTCAAACAGATGTAGGTTTGCAGTCCTGCTCTGCAGGCTCTTAGCCATGGGACTTGAATGAATAAGTTTACCTTTGATGATGCCTTTCATTTTCAAGGAATTTATTATAAAAATTGTTAGACAAGGGAGCATATGCTTATATATAATATGTATTGAAGTCGTTTTTATAATGACAAAAATAATAGACTGAAACAGCTCATTGTAAATTATAACTTGAGTATATTATGCTATAGGCTTACAATGAAGTATAGTATTGCTGTCAAATAACATTGTAGTATTATACAAGAAAATGCTATAGTAAATCTATACTTACAAACATCAGCTGATATTGACTATGTGACTATGTGTCTATAATAGGTACATATTTAGAGAGAGAAAGATAAGGAAAATAAGCATCTAAATGAATAGAATTAGTAAGTTTAGTTGGCTGGATTTTGAAATTTATCTTTTGTCAGTATTTTAAATTTGATCAGCAATGAACATAAAATATTCTAGCAAAAATATAAATAAACATAAAAGATAAACAATATATCTTCTCTAAGGATTTGTTAATTGTCACTTTTTAAAATTAAAAGTTTATATTATTGCTTCTTTAGTCTTTGGAGGGACAAACTTCATTTCATTCCGTCAATTCTAAGCATGAATTCTGTGGTTGCATTCATCAGCCATCCACTGACTGTGAACATAATTCTACCTGAAGTCCATACACTGAGACACAAAATTAATCAATAAATTAATAATGATTATCCTCTCTTGTCCTTAAAATGATCACTTCCTTCTAGATTATTATAATTTAAAAACAAGAATAGAAAAATGTACTGAATGAATAAGTACTTTGACAGTAATGAGAAGCTTTGTTTTTAATTAGAATTTTAAAAGATGCAATTTCTGCATTGCAGCCACCGATCAACATACACTCCATTGTGGTACAGGTCCAGTGCATCAACAAAAAGGTGGGCACTATTATCTACCATGAGGTGCGAATAGTGGTGAGAGACAGGAATGACAACTCGCCCACTTTCAAGCATGAAAGCTACTATGCCACAGTAAACGAGGTCAGTTTCTATTTACTCTCTCTGTCCTTTGTGTTGATGTATGTAACTAACTATATACAATAAATGTTTATAAATGATTCCTTTAAAATAATGAGCTTAACTATTTAGAAATGCCAAGAAAACATTTAAAAAAACAGTACTCAAAAGAAATATGTGACTTCTGATGTTATTTTAGGAATTAAGTATGGAAAAAATAATGTATATATAATAATAGTTTATTTTTTATCACCTTTGAAAATTTATCACCTAGATCCACATACATGATTACTTAGACATAACAAGAGTTATTGTTATCCTGAGGCATTTATATAATACAAATATGTTGTCTTCGTATTTCTGAGGTGGTCATATTAATTAAATGCGGGAAGAAAATACTTGAGATTCTTATTTTCTGTATTTTAAAATCAAGTTCTGAAATAACTAAAAAAATTAAATATAAATAACAACTGAATTCTTATAGAAACATGTTGATGAAATTAGAAAAACAATATTTAAAAAGTAATATTACTTTTATTAGGCCATGTTTGTCTGTTTGTTGTTTTGTTTTGTTTTTTGGCTGAAATGGGTAAGCCAAGAACCACTTTTATTTATTTATTTTGAAAACAGTGGATATTGTATTAATTTTTTTGTTAACAAAGCTACAAACTGTTTCTAAAGTACCTCTAATGTGATCTATTATATGTATGTAAGACCCATGAAACAATGAAATTACATTTATATGATAGTACCTATTTTTGCAGACCATCTTTATATTTCAAGGTTTTTTAAAATCTTGAAATCTACATAACTGCTTTATAAGAGAACGATAATTTATGAATTAAACAGATCATTTGGGCCTTTAACTTCTACATTCTTTTTGAAAATACTGAAAATATTTTTGGTTATTTCAACATTGTTGTGTTCATGAAAGTTTGAAGAAATTATGTTCCTCGTAATCTGAGACTTTGTAGATTATATTACTTAAAAACAAATACAAACTGTTTTATCAGGATGAATTAATGGTTAGTAAATGCTCCATCTCTTTGAGTCACTTTAGTTTAATGAGTTTCTACTATAATAACAGATGCTAACTGATTTCCAAGTAACTAGTTTTCTATATATATATATATATATATATATATATATATATATGATATTATTTTGAAATATACCCTTTGAGTTATATTTGCTTTCTTTGGTTAAGTACCAACTTTATTTTGGTGTAAACTAATATGTGAATTTATCTTAGGCAACAAACCTACTTATATAATATGTTTTTGTGCCATATCTAATTACTCCTGGATTCCTGTCCATAGTTGATCTTTCTTATGGAAATTTATAATGTTCAGTTTGAATGTCAAGGCATCCTGTGTGATTTGACTGTTTCTACTTCCCTCTTTAATCTTTTCAGTGCCTTGTTAAACAGGGTCCTCAAATATTTTAATCATGCAACTCTGCTTTTCAAAAATGTTGCAGTTTCTCATCATTTTCAGATGTCATAAGGCCACTTCTTTTGACAGACTTTTCAGCTCTTCCATAATCTGACCGTTTGTCAGTGTATACGGAACATTCCCAAATTCTTGCTGATAATGCCTCATTCCATTCAGATTAACTTCCTCACATCTCATAAATATCTCCATTTCTTAGACTTTGCTAACAGTGTTCATTTTGCTTAGAATAAGGTCCTCCCTACCATGCATGTCTCGAAGTTTCATTTGTCTTTTTAACTGGACTTATTTTTACAAAATAATCCCTATTTACATTTATTGACCTTCAGTTTCTTCAAACCCTAAACTCCTTAATATCAGAGTGATAAAATTATAGAATATGTAAACGTTTGATCTTAACATTATTTTGAGATGCTAGATTATTGTGCAAAGCTGTCCATATATGGTTAAGCTGGTTAGTATCTAACAATGCATTTTCCTTTAGCCAACCGAGGCATTCCCATCCCACTGACACTATGGTCATATCTTCCATGACTTGATATTATAGAATGTGTGTACTTGATGATCATATTTTTCACCTTTGATTTTGACCATACACTCTATATTAATTTTCTTAAAAAAAAAAACAATAGTGCATTTAAACCTTGAAATAGCATCAAAAGAAAAAATAGAAATTTAGCTATTATTCTCGTTCTTCATTTGAATAGTTCTTTCATAGTACTAGTACTTAGTTCAGTGAATTACAAATTATGAATTATCTACTAGTTTAATTGACATGAATTATCTGTTATGAATTATATATTAGAAAGATATATTAAAGGTATATACACACATATATGTATATATATGTGTGTATGTATATAGATATCCCTATCTCTTCCATCTACAATGCTGTCTTTATAATAAAATTAAATGAGTTTTATTCCATGCAAGATTGCAAGATATTTTTCATAGTATTTATCCACTTAGTATAATACATGAATTTTATGCAATTAAGAAAAGAAAGATCGAAATGTTTTTCCAAAAAAATCATTTTCACACTTTAATAGATTGTTCATGTCAAAATATTTCACACTTCATTAAAATACAAAAGATGGTGTAATAAAGTCACTGTCACAGATTTATAAAAGAAGCTTCCAGAATTAAAGTCCTGGTTAGTCACTCTTTGTATTCACTATGAGAAAACTGAAAACTGGAGCAGTAGCGTAAATTGATGGTTACAAAATTGGCCATGAATTTGGAAATAAAACTCAAGACCTTAGTTCAATCCCTTCGATACTTATCAAAAGACATTCTAGTACTCTAAATTATAACTATATTCAGTTACTTTATTTTACAGATAAATATGTTTAATAGTTATGGTATTATATCATAATCACAAACAGCACTTTTATAAACGCATGAAATGCTATCCTCTTACGCTCTTTGTAAACATGTTATTTTATTAGTTTGCCATGAATTGACCAAAACTTTATTAATATTATTAATTCCTCTATCTAAATGTTGAACAAGGATTATAACAAGGTTTCACATATCTTTCTCATGAGCAAGACATAAGACATTTAAGCATTTTTGTCTTTTAAGTGAAGGCTCAATTAAACAATTGTATCATTAAGTAAATAGTTTGCCTGGTTTCAAGAACGAATTACACAGTTGCTGATCATTCTTACACAATTTATGGAGACAAATCCTTCTTGTCAGTGATGTCAGGTTTTTGAGTTGCCTCTTAACCCCCAAACTTTGTTTTGATGTAAGTAAACAAGAACAAGTCAAGGCAGCCATAATATTTCCTTGGGCATGTGAATTGTTTATCTCAAGTTAATATAGAGATTACATGTGTCTTGGTTTTTAATGATCTTTTCACAGAGAAAAAAGTTTCCAGTCAATATTAATTTATTTTTATCATCCTGAGGCACACACGAAGAAAATATAAAAACCTCTAATAGCATGTGTTACTTATAGTATAATAAAATAAAATATATTGTTTTTGGAGCTATTTCTATATTATGAGCATTGGGGTAGGCTCTTTTTTTTTTTACACATTTTACCATATTTAGTCCTCAGAGTAGCTTTACAAAAAAGAAATATCTCTATTTTAGAGATAAGAAAATTGAGGCTTGAAAGATCATATAATTTAAATTAAAGCCTCCCAAAGATATCTACACACTTGACTGGCAAAAAGAACTTTGTATATGGGATTAAGGTTATGGAAGTTAATAGGGAGATTATCTGGAATTACTCCTGTGGGCCCAATCTCAACGTGGCCTTTGAAGGAAAGAATTTTCTCTGTTTGGAGTCAGAGTGGCAAAGGCAGAGGAATGGAAGAAATACAAGGCATAAGGGAATACCAAAGACAATCTAACACTGAGAGGATTTAGCCACTGTTGCTGGTTTTGAGGTGAATGGGGCTATAATATAGCCTGAAAATGCAAGTATAGTCTAATTGCTGAAAAGGAACCCCATTTGATAGCTACCAAGGAATCAGATCCCTCAGCCCTACAACAACAAAATAAATAAATACAGCCAATAATCTGAATGAGCTTAGAAGTGAATTCATTTTCAGGATCTACAGAAATACAGTCCTACAGACACCTTGATTTTAGCTTGGTAAGAGTTATCTCTGACTTCTGACTTACCAAACTGTGTGAGAGCAAATTGTATTATTTTAAGACACAAAATTTATGATAATTTTTATGACCACAATAAAAAACTAATGCAAAAGTTCTCTCAGTAACTCTCAAAATAAATAAAGAGCAAAGAAACATAAGATTTGATCATTGAAATTAGCGAACTGATGTGTTATAAAATGATAGATCCAACAACTATGAAATTTATTCTTTTCAGGCACGTGTATGGAACATATAAAAGAATTTACCAAATGCTGGACTTTCATTGTATTTATTGATTTTAAACTCAATTGTTTAATGATTAGAAAACATATTCTGTATAATTTCAGCTAGTCTCACCAAGCTGAAATTGTACAGATGATGTTTTCTAATCATCAAACAATTGAACTTAAAATTAAGAAATACAATGAAAACAAACTAGAGATGCTCCTTATATTTGGAAAATGGCATTAAACTAAATATTTACAAATGGCATTATTTTACGTATAACTACCCAACAGTATTTACAGAAAAAAATATTACAGTTTATTATAGTTAAAAATGAGTTTGACAAAGTCATTTTTGTTTTGAGACGAAGTCTCGCTCTGTCACCTGGTTTCAGTGCAGTTCAGTGGTGCAATCTTGGCTCACTGTAACCTCCGCCTTGCAGGTTCAAGTGATTCTCCTGCCTCGGCCTCCTGAGTAGCTGGGACTACAGGCGCGTGACACCATGCCCAGCTAATTTTTGTATTTTTAGTGGAGTCAGGTTTCACCATGTTGGCCAGGGTGGTCTCCATCCCTTAACCTCATGATTGGTGGCCTTGGCCTCCCAAAGTGCTGAGATAACAGGTGTGAGCCACCACACCCAGCCAAGCTCAATATTTTTTTAAAGAAATATATTTTATACATCAGCAAAGAAAGTGAATTTTTAAAAAGCAATCCATGGATGATATTACCTACCAAAATGGATTTTTAATTAAATATTTATTTAAGTTCAATTAAACTTTTAATTGAAAGAAAACACTCTCCTGTGTTTTGGTGGAGTTATGAAGTAATCACAACTTTCATACATTGTCGGTAGATAAGTAAATTGGCACAATTAGATATTTTGTAGTGTTAACAAAAACTGAACAGGCGGACATCCTGTGACTCAGAAATTCTCCTCTTTTGAATATACCCAAAAGAAATGAGTGCATATGTACTCAAAAATCATGTTGAGAAAGATTCTTCAAAGATTTTCCATAGTAGCCAAATCTGCAGACAATACAAATACACAATGACGCTAGTGCCGGATCACCGTTTGTTAGTTTCATTTCTCTTTCTCAAAAACATTTTGTTTCATTTGTTTTGTACTTCAGTTTCTCACCTGAAAATGAGAATGGTAATATTAGAAATTTTACTTCACAAGGTTAAATGAAGACCTATAATAAATTTTAAAATAGAAAAAATCCCACAAATTTTCAGTGTATAATATATGACCTGCGCATTTTATGACTCTTGTAACACTATCTGCAGTTGGTTATCTTTATACCACTTGTCTACATCAGTACTGCATATGTATTTGCTTTTTGTTATCTACTCCCTTAAAGTTTAATCGGCATTAAAGCTGGCACTTTGTTTTCCATTGGGTGGAACAGTGCCTGGCACATTGCAGAAGTACTGTAAGTAGGTTTGTCATTAAATTAGGAATGACATCATCAACATACAGAAAAAAATACTCTATAACATATATATTTGTATATTGATGTTCCTGATATAGAAAGCAAGAGTTTGAGTTAAATTTATGAAGAAGCTCATATACAGTAAATTTTTTAAAGAAACAAGTAAAACACTTTCAGATTATTGTGATAAATTACAGAGATTAAAACAAGACTGATAAGAACAAGAAAACACTTTTTTTTTTTTTTTTTTTTTTTTTTGAGACGGAGTTTCGCTCTTGTTACCCAGGCTGGAGTGCAATGGCGCGATCTCGGCTCACCGCAACCTCCGCCTCCTGGGTTCAAGCAATTCTCCTGTCTCAGCCTCCCGTGTAGCTGGGACTACAGGCACGTGCCACCATGCCCAGCTAATTTTTTTGTATTTTTAGTAGAGACGGGGT
>PVKV010002637.1:0-66098 GCA_004027835.1 Alouatta palliata | reverse complement strand
GGAGGAAAACACTTTTTAAAAGAATAAATATGAACTATCTGAATTACGGTCTGTTTATAAAACATTAGGGAGAAATTATGCATTTATTCATTATATGACTGTTATGCCACCTGAGATGTTTTTACCCTACTTTTCATGTCCCAGAAATACTAAAGTCACTGATTAAGCAATATTAATATGATTCCCCTTTGACCAAATGTTCCTTTAAATTTCGCTGAAGTATTTTTCTACATGCATAGCTTTTAAGGATCAATGCAAAGGGTCCCAAGTGCTTCATAGTCAGCTTCATAAATTTCTGTTTGATCAAGTTCTGTTTCTTTCAGTATTAATTACATGAAATTTTAAAGGATGCTTTATAAATTTACATTTCAAATGCCATTCACAATTTAGGAAAGTGAATATTAGCAGTTTAAATAACACTGAGTTTCTGGAAGAATCAACACTCTTGGTAAATATTGACATAACAATTATATAGACAATTATGTCCTGCTTAACAGCGTAAATGTCTGCAAACTTTAGATTTATAATAATTTTAACATTTCTCTTACTCCTGTCATTAGGCATACTTATAAGGAATTAATTTCATACTGGACCAATTTTAAATTTGTTCTTATCCAAATTTGTTTATAATAAGAATAGTGCATAGTTATGTTTATCACATTTCTGACATCATACCTCATGATTTTGAATGAAATAAAGGCATTTTACAATAAGTGACTTCTAATAATTACCATTGAGTTACCATTTATTAAATGCATTGTGTGCCAAGCAAAATCTAAGTGTTTTCCTTGAAATAACTTATTTAATATTTACAGATAGCTACCCACAGATGCAAACTTTGTGTGTTCATTGTTTCATTTTACAGATGAAAAAGTGTAAAAATAGGGAAGCATTAATTAATTTGCCCAGGATCTCACTGCAAATAAGTAGCCAATCTAAGTCAGAAACCAAAATATCTTCACTCCAAAATTGAGCTCTTGATTACCATATTGTATACATGCATTAGGCAAGAGACTAATGGGGCTTGAGTACGTAGAGAAAATTCCATGCAATTTTGAAAATTCATATTTACTTCCCAAGTCTTAAAATTTGAAAATGTAAAGAGTGTAAGAGTGTAAAGATGATTAATATGAATAAATTTCAAAAAGGTTACACTCGATTCAGTTTAGTACAATAATCTTGTGCTAGGTTCAGTGTTATGAGAAAAGGGAATAAGTTTTTGAATCACACAACATAGGTTTTAGTTTTAGGATGATCACTTCCTACTTGTATAATAATGGAAAATTAATTAACTTCTAATAGTCTTAGTTTCCTCAATAACAATAAACTATAGAACTTTCAGGATAGTTATTGAAGATTCAAGGGTACAGAGAATGTAACATGAAACCTATGAACTGGGTGCATGCAATGAGTAGTTAGCACTCATTGAATGGTAGGAATGATTATGACAATGAATTTTCTAATTATATCCAGCAGTTTCTACTTCCATCCAATCATGATTTCTAAAGTATTATTCTCAAAGTAAAATACACCTGACTGTTTTCAGCATGAAGCATTTATTTTTGATTAAATATTTTATTAAACTTTACAGTTGACCCTTGAACAACTGAAATTTTAACTGTGATGGTCCACTTGTATGTGGATTTTTAAAACCAAACATAGATGGAAAATACAATATTCATGGAGGTGAAAGGAAGGGAAAGAACCACATATTAATATATATATTTTTTAATTTAAGCAGGTAAATGGGAATCAATTATTTCAGCTGTTTTAAAACATTCAAGTATTCAAATACTCAACAACTTCTAATTTATTAAGCTCATATGTACATTCAACTTAACCTTATTGCTTTTCAATGTCGTTCTCTATCACAGTGATAATTCTTATTTTAAATACATTTATCTACATGAATTTGTCTTATATTACTTATTCGGAGGAAGTAAACTTTAATCATCTTGTTTTATGAAAAAAATGGAATCAAGATTTTTAACACAGGTACGAAAACTGTATTATGTTAAAAGGAACCTGAGAAACATTATTGAAACAGAATAAAATAGATGGATCAAAGGACTAACAAACAAAAGCATTAAGTTGAGCAAAAGAAGCCAGACACAAAAGGGTACACACACTACTGAAGTCCAAGAGCAGGCGAAACTAAGCTATTTTGATTAAGGTCCAAAGCAGCTACATCTGACAAGATAGTCTGTACAGGGACATTAGGAAATGTTACAGTGTGATAAAAATATTCTATATTTTGCTTAGGTGCTCATTACATGGGTTCCTGAAATTGTCAGAACTCATACTGAATAAGATCTCTGCATTTTTTAAACATAAATTACACCTTCATAAATTAATGTTAACTAGACAAAAAGGCTATCCCTCTTTTCTTATGTTTTCTTTAATGTTAAAGCATTACAAGACAACTTGCATTGAATGTGAATTCAAGAACATGTACTATTTTTTGTTATCAATTTTGGAAAATTTTAAGATGGACTTCAAAGGAATAGTTGATTTGGAAAAACAGTTGAATAAAACAAATGTTGTATTTACTAGTTAAAGAAAGACCAATATAATGGTCACAATAACAATGATTTGGCATATGATATGCTCTCAATAAATCATAGATTCAGAGATATTATAAATTCATAATATAGGAAAAAAAATTTTCAATAATGTTCCACTAATTACTGCCTATTTACAAATTCAACTCTGGATTTTTTGTATGGAGAACCTTTGGTTTCAAATATGTTAGTATTGCTAAAGCATATTTCCAAAGTAGGCATTACTTGAAAGAATGAATTGATGACATTATCTGATGAGGAAGTTTATCTGAAGAGAAACCATTTTAGGTATTCATAAATTATTTTTTAGTATTTTTTACTAAACTTCTTGTTTCTATTTTGATAATGACACATGAGACTGTAGAAAACATAAAACAGAAAATCATTGTTACCTACACATACAATAATATTGATTCCATTGGAATTTTCTAATCACCAAATACTTATGTAAAACACAATATTATGATTTGTGCAGGGCTTTCTACCACACATCCTTCTAAATATTTGATTCCAAGTAAACAGCATTTCTATTGTTTACTTCTGTGAATTTTGAAAATTGTTAAACATAATCAATCCTCTTTATGCACAGATTCCTTTTTTTTTTGCAAATTATCGTACTTGCTAAAATGTATTTGTAACTGCAAAGTCAGTGCGTGCAATCCTTTTGCAGTCGTTCACAGACCTTCTTAGAGTTCTGAACAGTTTGGCACCCGATGCTCACCTTTCTACCTGGGGTCAAATGTGGTTATACTCTGCCTCCTTATTTTATCTTTTATATTTCAAACAAGTATTTTTTCAGTCAATGTAATGACATTCATTTAACATTTTTGTGCTTTTTGTCAGTGATTTTTGTGTTTAAAATAGCCCCTGAGTATAGTCCTGTTGTGCTATCTAGTGTTTCTAAGCACAGGAAGACTATGATATACCTTGTGGAGAACTTATATTTGTTAGATAAGCTTCATTCAAGTTGCTTATTAATAGGATGAAGAAAATCCTCTGGTTTATGTGTCGTGACAACCTTGCTTTATGTCTTTTTTTTTCTGTTTAGAGACGCGTTATTTATCTTTTTGATTTGTTAACATTTAAGTTACTGCCTGCATGAAGCTTACCTAAGAAACATAATATATTCATACAGTTGAATACTATACCACTAAGGTAACAATGTAGATGAATCACAAACATAATGTTGAAAAAAACAAGCCTCATATGAAAAGAATACATGCTGCAATATTCCATTTATACTAGTGTTCAAAACCAGCAAGACTAATAACCATATTAATCATCAAGCTACCTTTTGTGAAAGGATTTAGTGACTGGGAGAGGTGGTTTTCTGAAGACCTGAAAATAGTTTCATGCTCAATGTTGTTTGTGGTAACATTTAGGCGTTTACTTTTGAAATCCACAGAGGTAAATAATTATGATCTCTTTATTATTGTATCTGTGTTATTTTTCACTGTGTGTATTTTTATGTTAGTCTTTATCCTTTAAATATAAATACTAAAATATTTGCACATGAAGTTATATGAGGTCTAGGATTTGCTCTAAAATAATCTTAGCTATGGAGTGGTGAATATGGATGAAACCAGTTTTTTCATTGCTAATAATTATTGAAGCTGGCTGATGGGTATCCACCATTATATACGTTTGGAATTTTATTTCATAAGAAGTTAAAAGCCAGCAACAACGAACACTATAGTTAATATTTTGTTGTTTGTCTAATTTATCTTTCATCTTCTTTTGTTTATATCAGTCCAAATATCATCTTGAATTTCTAAGGCTGTGTTCTTAATAGCCCAAAATTAGAAATAAATGTTGATCAGCAATAGAGTATCTCAATAAAGTGAGAGATACTCATACAGCTGAAGACTATATTGCACAAAACTGCAGAATTAGTTGTAACCAGAGGCTTGCAGGAGCCACATCCTGTATTTTGCCTAAGAGCATTCGTTCAGTATTCACTAATCCATTGTTCATAGGGACTTTATAACTACTGCAAAAATTGAAATAACCAACTGCTTCACTGTTTATATGAAATGGTGAATGTAATGATTCTATGAGGAAATGTTCCAAATAAGATTATTGAGGACGAATGTTCACTTTTTGTATTATTGTTTGTCGTTCCTCATTTAGCTTAAAAAAGCTACTCTCTTTTTACAGTCACATTCTAATTTCTCTTACTATTGATGTCTTCTCAAAACATTTAAATTTCTTGTTTGTGATTTTCTTTAGCTATTATATTTGCATTTATTTATATATTTTGTGTATTCTCACATAGCTGTATAAAATCATTAATGGACACAGACATGAACTAAACAAGTGGTACCTAAGCTGATCATCATACCATACATAGAATGCCCTTCAGGAAAAAAAAAAAAAAAATTTGTAATACTGAAACTTGCTGACATGTTAAAGGATACAGAGCATAGCCATCGGCATAGCAGATGTTCCCTGAACACTGTGAATAATAGGGCAATATAGATTATAACAGTCTGTCATATGAAGATTTTTAACTCTCACAAAATACTCAGAAATTCACAAAGCGATCGTGTCTCATGTCTCCTGTAATGAGAATAATAGTGATGTGTTAGTACATCTGTATTTATGTAATGCATGTCTACATGTGTATATGTAAATACTTCTGGTAGGCATATTCATAAATAAAATGAATGAAACTGAATGCTGAAATCCACTATTTTTTCAAGACAAGATCTCCTTGCTCTGTTGCCCAGTCTGGAATGTAGTGGAGGGATCAAGGCTTACTACAGTCACAACCTCCTGGGTTCTAGCAGTCCTC
The DNA here is from genome assembly GCA_004027835.1 of Alouatta palliata. NCBI lineage: Eukaryota > Metazoa > Chordata > Mammalia > Primates > Atelidae > Alouatta > Alouatta palliata. The sequence goes on along the minus strand of PVKV010002637.1, from coordinate 60,743 downwards.
TCACTTCAGCCTCCAGAGTAGCTGGAGACTGTAGGCATGCATGTGCAAGCATGCTGGGCTATTTTTCTCTTTTTGTAAATAGGGGGTGTCATTAAATTATTCAGGCTAGTCTCAAACTCTTGGCTCCAGCGATCCTCCTGCCTCAGTCTTCCAAAGTGCTGGGATTGCAGGTGTAAGCCATGACGCCTGGCCAGAATCCTTGTTTTCTAAAAACATTTTCTATGCTTCTTTCTTCTGCTTTTTTGCACCTGGCATAGGCCTCTTCATTCGAGCCTTTTTAGTCTTTTCAGACCTCTCATGGTTGCCCATATACTTTATCTTCTTTTTTTCTTGGCTGTTTCTCTTATATTAGCCTCAACCCTATCTTATGTGTGAACAGGTCTACCATTTGAGCAGATCATGAAATTTGAGCAGATCATAAAAAAATGTATTACTGTTCCATTTTGTATTGCATTTTACATATGTATGGATGTTTGTACATACTTGCATAATCTAGCAGTAGAAATAAACAGGAATGATCTGTGCTAAGACATTTGCCTTAAATGTGCAATTATGCAGAAGAGCAAACCTCGCCTTGGGACACTTCGTGAGTCTGCTCATCCTCCACTGTCAACCAGTAAATACAACATTCTTGAAGTTAGGGATAAATTTTTACTGAAATTGTCAAGAAAGACAGCCATGAATAAAAAAACATGGTGAAATCTATTACTATTACACTAATGCTTTTCATTTAATTTTCAAGTAGCCTACATTTTTGTCTAAAAAGGAGTTTTAGATTATATTTAGAGATGATTTAAACCTTTATATGATATCATTATAGAAAAAAAGGTTTTCTTTATTCCCACAGCTAATACAATTGTTTCCATTCAAAGATATAAACTAATTAAATTTTTTGTAGAATTACGTTTCTACTTACGATTTTTCAGAAATAAAAGTACATATGGCCACAAAAATATGATTAGAGAAACTTACATGTGGCATGCAAAATGAGCTCAAATCCTGTAAAGAGAACACTTGAAATTGAATTACCCTTTTGATTAACCTTAAAATTGCAACTATAAGCAAATGCATAGTCAATTTTTTTCTCTGTAGTCTATTATCAATCTTTGGTAGGCTTTGTCACCAAGTGTGTGCATGTATATATATATATTTATATACATATATATATTTATATTTATAAAAATGTATATTTATATGTATATATTTATTTTAAGGTGGAGTCACGCTCTGTCACCAGGCTGGAGTGCAATAGCGTGATCTCAGCCCTCTGCAACTTCCACTTTCTGAGTTCAAGCGATTCTCCTGCCTCAGCCTGCCGAGTAGCTGGGACTACAGGCACACGCCACCACGCCCAGCTAATTTTTGTCTTGGTAGTAGAGATAGGGTTTCACCATGTTGGCCAGGATGGTCTCGATCTCTTGACCTCATCATCTGCCTGCATTGGCCTCCCAAAATGCTGAGATTACAGGCATGAGCCACTGCACCCAGCCAATTGCCAGGTATATTTTTGGAAAGGCAATTAAAGTAATACAATGTAGAGTTTGTTTTAAAGAACTGCCTATTAAACATTATACTTATAAATGTGATTTCTTCATGCAAAAAAGGCATGTCAGTGATGTAGAAAAACATTAATTGATAGTAATGTATTAAGATATCATGCTACTTTTTTGGGGCCTTGTTTTCATTTCAAAAAGTTTGTAGAGCTAGAGAAAAACATTTATCTTTTCAATAGTTTGCATCTTGAAATTATAAATATGACTTCAAATTTGCAAATATTACATTGTAAAGAGTAAAATCCTTCAAACCATCTATTCTAACAAATTTCTGTCATAAATATTTATTCAGCAAACTTAATCTTGATTAAGACTGGCAAATGTAAAGTTCCCTCTGGATGTCCCATATCTTCCCCACAAGACCAATTTTATCTCCCTCAGTTGTAGGACGTTGGGATCCTGCTCTTCAAAATGAATCTGGTCCAATAGTATTACATGACCCCAGTAAGTAGATTGAAAGGCATGGACACCTTTCTTTTTTTTCTCATTATTTCCACAGAAAGCACTGTTTAATTTTTTAAAAAATGTATTTGTTTTATTCTTTTTGTTTGTTTTGTTTTGCTTTTATAGTCTAACTCCACAACATAGTTATTTTCTGGGAACACATTTTAAAATTTGAATCATTAGATATCTGAAGACAAAGAAATGTCATCCAATTGTAAAATTTCATAGTTTGAAAATTATGGATAAACCTGGAAGACATTATGTTAAGTGAAACAAGCCAAGCATAGATATTCAAATATTGCATGATCTCACTTGCACATGAAATATAAAATAGTTGAAATCATTGAAGCAGACAGTGTAAGAGTGGTTACCAGGGGCAGAGATGAGGGGGGTGAGGATTGAGAGATGCTGGTCAAAGGATACAAAATTTAAGTTTCTTGAACTAGTAAGTTGAAGAAATCTATTGTAAACGTGGTAACAGTAGTTGACTATTTTTGAAAACAGAATTTAAGTGCTCTTACCACAAAACACGTATATAATAGATATGTTAATTAGCTGGATTTAGCCATCACACAAGCTATACATATTTTAGAAACACGTTATACACAACAAATATACAAAATTCTATATGTTGACTTAAAAATGAAATAAATTGGGAATAAAAATATCAAAGCATAGCTACATAAGAATGGGCGAACATTTATAAAAGATTAGAATGTCTTTTGTAACAGGAATTCCATTTAAAAAGAAAATACTAAAATGTCAGCTTGGAAGCTATTTAGCTAACTGACATTTCTACTAAATCTATCCCCCACTGGTCCCTTGGTATCCTCATAGGTCCTACTTAAACTGTCTCTTCTCACTTCATTCTCAACTCTCCAAAATTTGTCTTTAATGCTGCCATCTAGGAGACTTGGCCATATGGATACTGAACTTCCTTGTACTTACAGTTTATTTTTAAATCGTAATTATATTCTCTTCCTAAATCGGAGATTGCAAACTAGTGTGGTTGCTGAGACCATGAGCATATTTTATTTGACCTATTTATATTTTAATGTTTAAAAATAGGTTGCCAATCTTAGCATCAAGATACTTTATATAAAGAGATTTTGTATAAAATTAGTATATTAGAAGAGTTGATAATATGGGCTCCATATTCCAAGATGGCAAGAATTTGCTGGGATTGAGTAGCACCGACTGCTGGCAACTACCCTCTGTGAGTAGTGTCAGAGAGGGCGTGTTCTATCCATTTGTCACCATCTCAACATGCTTGCTTCATTCATTTGTATTACCTGAGGAATCCTTGTAAACTGTAAGTTTTCAGTTTCTGAAAATAAAATTGAATATGACAACATTTTGTTGCCTCTTAACTGTTTTTACCATGAAGGAACCCTAGTCAAGAATTAAGAAAACAAATCTCAAAGCAAACTTTAAAAGGCTGCTGTCTGTAGAGGCATAGAACTTATGTTTATTGATGAAGTACATTTAGTTCTTCTAACAATGGAATGATTAGAGAAACAGTGCAAAAGGCAAGCACAAGAAAAAGGGCATCATATTCCGATGTGGCATGGGGAATGCTATTTGAGGGGTGGTATGGGAGCAGGTGATATCTAATTAAGTTGAAATTTAATGAGGAGTATTTTAGGTAAAACCTGAAAACTGGGAAGGGAGTAATATTATAGCTTCAGCCTAAAACCTAGGTATAAGAGCACATTGTGCAAAGACCTACAGGTTAAAAAAAATAATAATAACAGTGATTCTCTTGTGTGAGTAAGTAAGAATCAAGACTAGCCATTTAAGTCAAACATCAAATCATGGTTTTGTATACTACACGTATTAAGTTCTGTCATTGTTTTAATCCAAAATGAAAAGATGTGGTTCTCTCTCTGACTGCTCTGACCTGATGCTGTTACACTCAACCAATATTAGAAGCAATCAAGAAACTCCCAGTGTTTCCTCTAACAGACAGAAAATTTATTGTCCCCAACTTCTCTTTCTCAAACTTGCCACTTGCATATAATTACTAACCTGGATTTCATTGCCCACTCATAAATGGTTTTTGATTTTAAAGGAGAGAAACTAAGCTTTTCTTATCATTTAAATTATAGCTTTCAGGTAACATTTCATCAAGAGTTTTGAGAAGAAACAACAGATGCAATTTCTGCACAGGAGCTAAAATGCTAATGGCTATAAATTGGTCCAAATGTGTTTCACACTGAATCAGGGCCTTCTATTTCTTCACTCATAGCAAGAATCATGAAGCTGGACATTTCAGACATTATAAGTAATCCTGTGTAAGGCTCAAAACTATTCTTTTGAAACACTTCAGTTTGTGGTTTTGAGCTGCCAGCTGGTAGATTCTTTTACGTAATAAGGAGCTGATTTATATGCTGTAACATTTCTAGTGTACAGTTGATAACATGAGAATACATTTAAAATCTTTTTTTTCTTTCAGCTCACTCCAGTTGGTACCACGGTATTCACAGGATTTTCAGGAGACAATGGAGCTACAGATATAGATGATGGACCGAATGGACAGATAGAGTACGTTATTCAGTATAATCCAGATGACCCGGTATGTAAATACCTTTTTGCAATGTAATTTTCTTAACAGGAATAAAATTAATGGTTTTTTAGCTGATATTTATTGTATTATTCAAATAACTACCAGAACCAGATTGGTAATGATACTATTATTGAAACTTGTCTCAAAATTGAATTATTTTTAATATTTATACTTTAGAAGCTAATTTTTGGTGGTACTTGTAGGTAAGGCTTAAAATGTACTCATAGATATAACATGCCTCTTTTACTAAATTTGCTATTTTGTGGTCTCCAAAGTATTCTAAACAAATCACTGGAGATGATATAACAGGTGTCAAACATACATTTTATACAACTTAAATTAATAGCAATATTGCTACACCAGCAAAACTCACACCAAGTATTGCTGGAATTGACAAGCCTTTATAACTGTAGCCATCCACCAACTAAACCAAAGATAGAGAACATGACAAAAGCCACTAGTTATAGTCTGTTTTATGATTTATCTTCCTTTTTTTCCATTAGACAAGAGGATTTCTATGTTGTTTTTTTAAGCCGTGAATCATTTCCTCTAATGATATATTATTAAAAAAAAAAAAAGACAAAATTAGAATTTTTTAACTGAAGCTAGAGTCAGAAACCCTGCCTGCCATCTCCCCACTTTCTCTTCTTGAGGCAGTTCCTCAAAATCCTATGGGCTCCCCAAAGCAAGTATAAATAAACTGTCAAATTAAATGCATCTCTTTTATGTTTAATATTAGAAATATAAACAATGGTGAAGTTAGTATTTTGTCCTTGTTTTTGTCATTTTATGTTGTAGATAAGATTTAAACCAACAAGCAAAACGAAAAACAAAAACAAAACTCTTGGATAGTACTGAGAGACTAAGAACTCACAGTAAGATCTACATCACAAATTTCTTTTATTAAGTAAATTGTGGATGCATTTTATCATTGTATCCTCACAAATCAGTTAGCAGTAGTAGTATCTCTTGCATAGCAAAGAAAGCCTCATATGTGATTTGCATCATGTTACAAAACTACTTCTAGGCTGTAAAATAGAATTTCAGTCTATTGTTCCTCTATTGCGTTCTCACAAAAAAAAAAAACTTGTAATACCTACGTTAAAACTTGAATAGATTTGCAAAATAAGTGTGTGTGTGTATATATGTATGTAAATTTCATGAGCATAGTAGGGTAAAGGTCAGGTTTTAGAGTTTTTTCTTTTTTGCTTTGTTTCTTTAAAAGAAGACTTTTTTTTTAGGAAGAGATAAAACAGAGTTGGGACATGATGGGAATGTGACAGAGAAGGACAGTATGAAGGGTTACATAAGAAGTGAAGTGGCAAGTGGCAAAGAAATAGCAGAGGAAAGGGCAGCAGAAATGCTTTTTCTTAAATATAGAAACAGCTGACAGAACATTCTATTTCTAAACCACTCATTTTGTTTGTTCTTTAGGTATTTTTTTAAATTAATTGTATGGAAGGTGACTTTCTAATCTTTACATCCTAAACTGTAAAAATAAAACCTCCCAGCAAGTATCGATATACCAGTCCATGCATTTTAGGGAAATAATTATTGCATGCATACAAAATATTTAATGTTTAGATATACTTTGAGAACAAAAATATATTACCTAAAATTATCTTTTCTACTTAAAATGTAGACATTTAGGAAGGCTTAAATTCTTTGTCACCTATGCAATAATTCTGTCTGGATGCCTCTCATTCCAGGGATGTGTAGGCTTGCTGTCCAATATAATATGTAACTGTTACTACCAAAAGTGAATAAACCAATCAGCAACATGCATTTTCTTTCTTTTTTTTTTTTTTTTTTTTTTTTTTTTTGAGACAGAGTCTTGCTCTGTCGCCAGGTGCCAGGTTGGAGTGCAGTGGAGTGATCTTGGCTCACTGCAACCTCTGCCTCCCGGGTTCAAGCAGTTCCCCTGCCTCAGCCTCCTAAGTAGCTGGGACTGCAGGCTCATGCCACCACGCCCAGTTAATTTTTGTATTTTTAGTAGAGACAGGGTTTCACCATGTTGGCCAGGATGGTCTCGATCTCTTGACCTCGTGATCCTCCTGCCTCGGCCTCCCAAAGTGCTGGGATTACAGACGTGAGCCACAGCACCTGGCCTCATTTTCAAAATTACAAATGAAAAATAAAACATAAAATATGTTAGCAAGCTAGCACTACTGTGGAATAAAGTTCTCAGCATGGTCTTAGTTTTGTGGACAAAATAATAAGATATCATGACAGTTAACTTAGGATATACTGAAGGAAAAAAGCATTAACCAAGGTACAGTCTTAGGGAGAGAATCCACGTTAGACATTATATAAAATTAGTGTAAACCTCAGGACCAATTTCTTTTTTTGTAAAATCTGTGAGGAAATACATGATAAATGTTACGTTCTGCCACCAGTAAATCTCTACTAATTCTGCTTATATTAATAGCACCATAATGTGGCATTTTTACTCAAAATGCCAAATAATAACACTTCAATAATAGCAAGATAGCAGTAATTACAATTCAAATGGTGTTCTAAAACAAAGAACAGTGAGTTTGGAAATAAATAGTTGCTGAACTGATTGACCCAATTTGAAGTGCAAGTGTTCCCGTAGTGTGTATTTTCACACTTCTATAAAGAATACCTAAGACTGGGTAATTTATAATAAAATAGGTTTAATTGACTCACAGTTCTGAATGGCTGGGAAGGCCTTAGGAAACTTACAGTCACAATGAAATGGAAAGGGGAAGGAAGGAATGTCTTACATGGCAGCAAGAGAGAGACTGAAGGGGGAAGTACCACTATGAAACCATCAGGTCTCATGAGAATGCCCTCACTATCACGAGAACAGCATAGGGGAAACTACCCCATGTTCCAATCACCTCCCACCAGGGTGCTCCTCACACACATGGAGATTATAATTCAACATGAGATTTGGTTGGAGATGAAGAGCCAAACCTTATCATTCCACTCCTGCACTCTCCCAAATCTCTTGTTCTTTCAACATTTCAAAACCAATTGTTCCTTCTCAATAGTTCCCCAAAGCCTTAAATCATTCCAGCATTAACTCAAAGTTCGAGTCCAAAGTTTCATCTGAGATAAGGCCAGTCCCTTAAACCTGTGAGCTTGTAAAATAAAAAAAACAAGTTATTACTTCCAAGATACAATAAGGGTATAGACATTAGATAAATACACCCATTCCATATGTCATAAGTTGGCCAAAATAAAGGTGTCACAGACCCCATGCAAGTCGAAAACCCAGCAGGGCAGTCATTATATCTTAAAGTTCCAAAATAATCTAATTTGACTGCATGTCTCACATCCAGGGCACACTAATGTAAAAGGTGGGCTTCCAATGCCTTGGGAAGCTCTACCCCATGGCTCTGCAGGGTAGAGCCCCTGCAGCTGCTTTCACAGGCCAGCATTGAGTGCTTCTGGCTTTTCCAAGCACATGGTGCAAGCTGTCTGTGGATGTATCATATCATTCTGGGGTCTGGAGGAAGACAGTGGCCCTCTTTTCATAACTCCACTAGGCAGTCCCAAGTTGGAACTCCATGTGGCAACTCCATTCCCACTTTTTCACTCTGCTTTATGCTAGAAGATGTTTTCCATGAGGGCTCCACCCCTGCCACAGACTTCTGCCTGGACATTGCCAGCATTTTCCTCTGACACCCAGGTGGAGGCTCCCAAAGCTCAACTGTTGTCTCTATGTACCTGCAGGCCCAACACCATATGTAAGCTACCAAGACATGGGGCTTGCACCCTCTGAAGCAGTGCCCTAACTGTATGTTGGCCCCTTTTAGCCATGGCTGTAGCTAGAGTGGCTGGGACACAGGATGCAATGTCTTGAGACTGCACAGAACAGTGGGGCCCTGGTCCCAGTTCCGAAAACCATTTTTCCTTCCAGATCTCCAGGCCTGTGATTTGAGGAGCTGCCATGAAGATCCCTAAAATGCCCTGGAGACATTTCCCCGTTGTTTTGGATATTAATATTTTGCTTTTTATTTCTTATGCAAATTTGTGTAGCCAGCTTGAAGTTTCTTCCAGAAAATGGGATTTTCTTTTCTACCACATGGTCGGGCTGCAAATTCTTCAGTTTTATTCTCTGCTTCCCTTTTAAATATAAATTCAAATCTCAGATAATGTCTTCATGAATGCATATGACTATACACTTTCAGAAAAAGCCAGATCCCATCTTGGATGTTTTGCTATTTATAAGTTTCTTCTGCCAGACACCCTAAATAATATTCCTTAAGTTCAAAGTTGCACAAATATCTAGGGCAGGGGAAAAATGTGACCAGTCACTTTACTAAAGCATAGCAAGAGTGATTTTTGCTCCAGTTCCCAAAAAGTTCTTCATCTCCATCTGAGAACGCCTCAGCCTGGAGCTCATTGTCTGTATCACTACCAGCATTTTGGTGGAAACCATTCAAAAAGTGTCTAGGAAGTTCCAAACTTTCTGTCATCTTCCTGTTTTCTTTTGAGCCCTCTAAACTGTTCCAACCTCTGCCTATTATCCAGTTCCAAAGTTGCTCCCACATTTTCAGATTATCATTTTAACAGTACTCCACTATCTCAGTAGCAATTTCCTGTATTAATTTGTTATCACACTGCTACAAAGATACTGCCTTAGACTGGGTAATTTATAAAGAAATGAGGCTTACTTGACTCCCAATTCTGAATGGCTGTGGAGGCCTCAGGAAACTTACCTTTATGGTGGAAGTTGATGGAGAGACATGGCGAATCTTATATGCAGCGGTATGCAGACAGAGTGAAAAAGGAAGTGCCACTTTTAAACCATCAGATCTCTTGAGAACTCACTATCAGGAGAACAGCATGAGGGGAACTGCCCCCATGAGCCAGTCACCTCCTACCAGGACCTTCCCTCAACACATGGGGATTACAATTTGACATGAATTTTGGGCAGGGACAAAGAGCCAAATCATATCAACTACTTGGGTTGGCAGACATGAGCAAGGCAGGAGAGGACCTCCCCCGGGAATGTCAGTTGGCCATCAGGTCATGATCAGGTGGCTGTTAAACTGTCTCTGTAAAATAATAATTGGTCACAGCAAGTGCCAGGGAAAGATAGTCTCCCTATAGATAGAAAACACTTGAAGCTGGTGATCAGCAGCTTTCTAATAAGAGCTCAGAAGTTGGGCAGGAGGGCTGAAGCATGCACATTAAGAGAAAAAATGATAGTATTTAACCGGTATATGACCTTCCTCTGGGAATGCTTAACTGGCAAGGGAAAAACGCCGCAAGTCAGCATGCATACAACTTCAGTAAACATGTTGCTCGTGCAGCCCCCATCAAATGCACTGGCAGGCCACGTGCATGTGGACAGCCTATCCCAGAAGAAAAAAATCAAGGGAGGAGAATCACAAACACCCAAACCATGCCAATGTATAAAACCTCAAGTCCAGTGGTGAACAGGGCACTTGGATCTTTCAGGTCTCCCAGTTATCAGTCTTCCAAGAGTGTTTTGCTTGCTTTCATTCCTGCTCTAAACTATTTAATAAGCTCTCACTGCTGTTCTAAAAGTTACCTCAGACTCTCCCTCTGCCTTTAAACTTATTTTTGCCCCTAGACCACATTATTTCCTCTGAGGAGGTGAGGACTGAGTTACCGCAGACCCAGATGGATTCACTGCTCTTAACAAAAGCACCTGTGGTGTTTACCAAAAATGTTTGGTTCTTCCTCTCTTTGGACACTTGCTAGGGGCGTACTTTTCTTGCCTGGAGGAAATTATTTGCTTTGACTAATGAAATGTAAACTCAGAGAACCAATATACAAGTAATCGTATTCTCTGCCTCTGCTGCTGTGATCAGAGAAAAACACGTGAGGAGAAACATTCATTAGTCAATGACAACAATAAACAGAGCCCACTTGCTTATGTATATTAGCTATGTAGATACAAAGAGTAAAGAAATGATAAAAGTTTAATGGTTTGCTCCTGCAGCATTCCCTATCCTTTTCTGGCTGATGTATTTAGAAAAAAAAAATTATTAAATACCTTATTCTAAAAGTCCTCTGGACAATTGTTAAAAGAAAATATTATTTAAAAATACATTAAAACATGGTAAGAAAGACCTTATTCAGGACCACTGCAATAGGTATAGAAATCATTGCAATGACATCTGGCAGTAGCAGAGAGATACTGGGCTCAATTACAAATAAAGCATGGACAAGTGGGACTTTATAGCCAGGAGCAGGGTCGGGGTCACTGGATGGAAGATTACTAGGAGAAAACCTCATATATAAGGGGAGTTCTGGCTAAATCAAACTAACGTGATTCTTGCTGAAGACAAGTCAGGGTCATCAGACATCACCTGGGGGATGGTGCAGGATGAGAAACCTGATGAGATATCAAGGTAGATCATTTATTGAAGGTAGACGGATTCTTGCTAAAGTGACTTAGCATGTTTCTTTATTAAAAAGTGATTTTATAGGAAAGTATACAGATGAGCCTAAGAGAGGTTTCAGAAGCCTGATGCAAATTTGACCAAGCAAAGAATCTTTTCAGTCCCCTCTATTGTTCAGAAGCAGCAGCATTTTTCCTTCCTTTGTATAAGTTCTTTTTCTCATTTGGTCACCTTTAGTCTATTAAGTACAACTTGAATTATCTGTTGGAACTTGGTAGTAGAGAATACTTAAAAATATGTATTGGACAATATATGTTCTCAGGCCTTTAATGAGGGGTATTTGATTTCTATGTAATTTGTAGTGTACTTATCACAGTTATTGTAAAATACTTTTTTTTTTTAATTTATTGCTTTCATGGTAATGCAAAGTAAGGGTTTCTATAATGCATTGAAGTAATTCAGGGGTTTCTATCTAATCTTTTGGCTTCTCTGAGCCACACTGGAAGAAAAAGAATTTTCTAGGGCTACACATAAATTACAGAAACATGAACAATACCTGATGGGCTATTAATAAAAAATCACAAATAAATCTTACAATCTTTTAAGAACATTTACAGGTTTGTGTTGGAACACTTTCAAAGCCATCCTGGGCCCCATATAGCCTGTTGGCTATGGGTTGGACAAGCTTGAATTAGATTGTTTCAAAAAAAAGGAAGAAAAAAAATTCTTTGAAACAGATAAGAATTAGTCATCACATGATCTGCAAAACTTCCATTTTTGAGAATTGTCTAATACGTAAAATCTAAATATAGATATCATTCTGATGTTTAAATGCCATAGCAAGATTAGTAAGACTATTCATACAATACATTATCACATTTTTATCTTAATTTTTAAATGCCAGACGGGAAGCATGTTTATTTAGCATTTTAAGTGTTTGACCTAAAGTGATAAGGAGGAAACTGATGACTTATCCCTTGTAGCAGTCTCCAATGGACTCAGAAACCAGCACAGCATTGTTATTAACCACTGTTACTACTGATAAAAAAAAAATGAAGACACTTAAGCAATACGCATAAGCAGCTTCTTTCCTGGAGGTGTTACAGTGCTGTTTCAGTGGGCGATGACATCTTTTATCAAGACCTCCTGAGTAAATTGTCCTCCTTTTGTAACATGTTTGACTCCCTGCAGCTTTGAGAGAATTCAGAAAAATATGAGCCATAATTTTCATTTGTAATGTGTAAGCATTTGAATTTCCTGAGTCAGGAAGTTAAAACAACATTTCAAGGACAAAAGATTTTTAAGCAAATCGCCATCCTGAAGTAGTTTTCTCTATATATACGTCAAAGTCCAATTTTCAGTTGTTAATAAAATATTTAAGGCTAAGCTAAAACTGCGATTGCTTATTCCTCGGTAGATTGCTAAAAAGAAATTTACCATGCTTAATAATGCTTTACTGCGTACATTACACCATGAGAGTCCCATGCCCCCCATAAAGTCATAATATTCTAATTTAGTTGGAAACTCATGTTTAATTAAGTCATGGTGTAAAAGCCTTCTTGATATAAAACTTTGAACCTCAGTGTTTTCACTCCAAGCCTGTGACTTTTAACTTTATGACATATATGCTTTGAAAGTCAGCCAGGCACAAATACAGTATCCTGAGAAGTTGGGTGGGATAAGATAAGTTGAACTGCTTTGTAATCAAAACGTATCATTAAATGTGCCTGTATGTGTTTGTTTTTGTGTGGGAGAGTGGCAAATTTGTATTGTGACCAAAATTTCTCTGGAAAGGAATTTGGAGGAAAGAGACTTTATTTTGGTGAACAGTTTTGAAACCATGGATATACAGCCTATGGTTTAAAGCTAAGATACATTTCAGAAAACAAAGACAGGGCTAGGGTTTTGTAGCTAATTCCCACCTGATTTCCCAATCAGCTGTGTTCATGCAAATGAAGGATTTAATTGCTTAATTCTGAGTGGTCAGAACAGATGAGTCCTGACTGGTCTGTATATTGATTGGTTGGTTCAGGTGAGCTGTGATTGGTTGATTTCTAAGCCCCAAACCGGAAGTTTCTGTCAGATGCTTCTTTCAAAGGGCTGGTACTCAAGGGCCAGTGCAGGGGTGGGGTAGCGGGCAAAGGGTGGTAATTCTAGCAGCAAGTTATCTTGAGACTAAGAACAGGATCTGGTTTTGCTTCATTGTTGTATTAGTCCATTTCCACACTGTTGATAAAGACATACCTGAGACTCAGTAATTTATAAAGAAAAAGAGATTTAATGGACCCACAGTTCCACATGGCTGGGAAGGCCTCTCAATTATAACAGAAGGTGAAAGGCAGGTATTACATGGCAGCAGAGAAGAGAATTGAAAGCCAAGAGAAAGGGGTTTCTGCTTATAAAAACTGTCTCAGATCTCATAAGACTTATTCACCACACTGAGAACAGCATTGGAAAGACCTTCCCCCATGATTTAAATGTCTCTCACCATGTCCCTCCCAGAACACATGGGAAACTACAATTCAAGATGAGATCTGGGTGATGATTCAGCCAAACCATATCACTCCATCCCTGGCCCCTCTCAAATCTCATGTCTTCGCATTTTAAAAAGAATCATGCCATACCAACAGTCCCTCAAAGTCTTAACTCATTTCAGTATTAACTCAAAAGCTCACAGTCCAAAGTTTCATCTGAGACAAAGCAAGTTCCTTCCACCTAGGAACCTATAAAATCAAAAGCAAGTTACTTACTTCCTAGATACAGTGGGGGTACAGGCATCGGATATATACACTCATTTCAAATAAGAGAAATTGGCAATAACAAAGGGGCTGAAGGCCCCATGCAAGTCCAAAATCCAGTGGGTCAGTCAAATCTTAAAAGCACCAAAATGATTTTCTTTGACACCATGTCTCACATGCAGGTCATGCTGATGCAAGAGGTGGATTCCCATGGTCTTGGGCAGCTCCACCCCTGTGGCTTTGCAGGGTACAGCCTCCCTCCTGGCTGATTTCAGTCTGGCATTGAGTGTCTGCAGCTTTTTCAGCCATGCAGTACAAACTGTCAGTAAATCTACTTTCTGGGGTCCAGAGGACAGTGGCTCTCTTCTCACAGCTTCACTAGACAATGAGCCAGTGGCAACTCTTTGGGAGGGCTTCAACTCTGAACTTCCCTTCTGCACTGCCCTAACAGAGCTTCTCCATGAGGGCCCTGACCCTGCAGCAAACTTTTGCCTGGACATCCAGGCATTTCCATAAGTCCTTTGAAATCTAGGTGGATGTTCCCAAACCTCAGTTCTTGACTTCTGTGCACCCATAGGCTCAACACCATGTGAAAGCTGCCAAGGCTTGGGGCTTGTACCCTCTGAAGCCACGACCTGAACTGTATCTTGGCTGCTTATAGCTATGGCTGGAGAAGCTGGGATGCAAGGCACCAAGTTCCTAGGCTGCACATGGAAGAGGGTCTTGGACCTGGCCCACGACACTATTTTTTTCTCCTAGGCCACCTGGCCTATGATGAGAGGGGATGCCACAAATGTCTCCCCCATTGTCTTGGTGATTAACGTTTGGCTCCTCATTACTTATGCAAATTTATGCAACTGGCTTGAATTTCTCCTCAGAAAATGGATGTTTCTTTTCCATTGCATCATAAGACTGCAAATTTTCTGAACTTTTAAGCTTGTCTCACTTTTAAAACTGAATGCTTTTAATAGCATTCAAGTCACATCTTGAATGCTTTGCTACTTAGAAATTTATGTCATAGCAAGAGTCATCTTTACTCCTGTCCCCAAGAAGTTCCTCATCTCCACCTGACATCACCTTAGCATGGATTTTATCATCCATATCATTATCAGCATCTTAATCAAAGCCAATAAACAAGTCTCTTCCAAACATTCCCACCTTTTCCTTTCTTCTTGTAAGCCCTCTAAACTGTTCCAACCTCTTCTGTTACCTACTTCCAAAGTTACTTCCACATTTTCAGATCTCTTTACAGCAGGACCTCACTCTACCAGTACCAATTTACTGTGTTATTCTGTTTCCACATTTAGACATACCTGATAAAGACATACCTGAGACTGGGTAATGTATACAGAAAAAGAGGTTTCATGGACTCACAGTTCCACATGCCTGGGGAGGCCTCACAATTATGGTGGAAAGTGAAAGTCATGTCTTACATGGAGGCAGACTAAGAGAGAATTGAGAGTTGAGTGAAAGTGATTTCCCCTTATAAAAGCATCAGATCTCATGATACTTATTCACTACCACAAAAACAGTAAAGAGGAAATGCCATGATTCAATCATCCCACACCAGGTCGGTCCCACAACACGTGGAAATTATGAAAGCTACAATTCAAATGAGATTTGGGTGGAGATGCACCTAAACCATATCAGTTGCAGAAAAGCAGATCCTCTGATGCTTTGACAGCTTTTTGAGAACACAGAGTATGTGACCACTTCATCACCTAGGCATGGCCACCTGGTTTTGTTTTAACTTACTTCGGTTAGTCATAGGGAGTCCATTTTGTCTGTCAGTAAGGAACATGTTTAACAGTATGAAGCAGAAAAAATGATCAGAGCATTGGTACTTTCTCTTAAAAGTTAGTGTTGCCTACTCAAATCACAGTTTCTCTTGGGTAGACAAAAATTGTGTAACCGTGCTTAGTCCTCCACCTTCTACTTGAAGCAATTAAATTAGGGGACACACACACACACAATGACAGGTAACACAGAATGTTCAGCAGCTGATGGCACAGTAGGCTGAGCTTAATCAGACAAGCTTAAGGATGACTAAAGACTGATAAGGACAAAGTTGATGCTGTTTCTTGGAACTAAAACAGGGACTCACAGTTATATTCAATGTGAGCAAATGGGGCAAACCTGAAGAGAGAAGAAGGAGGCACAGAAAAAGAGGCAGAGACAAGGGGAGAGATTTCAAAAAGAAAGTGTCAAAAAATAGTAAGAGAATTTACAGAATTTCTCTTAGAGACAAAGAGAAAATCCTAGTTATCTAAATTTCCACCGCTTCTCAATTACAGGTCCATTGAGGCACATTTGTAGTAAGGCTGTCTTTAGGTCACCAGAAGCTGCGTGTGTGTGTGTGTGTACTCTTAAAAAATTTTCTTTTTTGAACTGAATTTCTAGTCATCGCAGCTGAAAAGAGAATATTACAAACAATACTTACAACATAGGTGTGAAAGACTAAACGAGTTTTTCCTTTCCTAAAAATGATGAATGACCAAATCTATCAGCTGAGAAGTAATAGTACTAATAACCCCGTATTTGATTTCGAAAGCATCTTTAACTATAGGACTCAACACCTCCTTGTAGAGACCTGCCGTTGAAACTGATAGAAACCCATCTTCACACATATTAGTAAACGGGATTTGAGGGGGTTGGAATCATCTTGGGAAACACAGAGTTTCTAGGGCGTCAATATTCCTTCTGCCTCCATTATTGAATATGAATGTGTGTGGCGCGGGTATTACAGCTGTCTCCTACCCTATTTCCCGTATTTCTAATAGTGATAAATTGCTTAAACTGCCTTATGCCCTCATTTTACTAAATGGAGAATTGTCCCTTATTTGACAATTGTTGTCACTGAACTGTCAGAAAGTTGTGAGTGGACCTTTCTTAATGGAGGCCAGGTGTTTGGGGCCTGTGGGTATTAAATCATTTAGCCATAATTGGATTCCTTTCATTAATACACTGCAGGTAGCTAGCACTTAAATTCTTATCACCCAAAGAAACCAATGTCAGTTTGTGTTTAAAAGAGAAGTGTCCAGAACTATCAGAAAGAGGGCAATGACCTGCCTTTAGAAATGTGAGATAACTTAAGTAAATGGGAATTGCTCTGTTCCCAGACTTTTCTGCTTCGTTGGTGGAAAAAACCCTTAAGAATGAAAGAAGAGAAAAATAAAAAGCAAGGAGAGAGGGTGCAGTCACTCTTAGACTTACGTAGTATAACGATTTCTCAAAGTAAAACCTGAATCATCTGCATCAGAATCACCTGGTAGGTTTGTCAAAAATGCTGATTCCTGAGAATTTCTGGAATGTGGGGGAATAGATGGTAGGAATCTACAATCAAAATGACCCATGCTAAGCTTTGAAAATGTTCTTAGTATTTTTTTTATTTTTTCATTGCTTTATTATATATTTATTTATAAAAAATTACCTTTTTCCTTGCTCGATTTAGCTTTTTTTTTTAACTTTTAAGTAAACACTTTAAAAAATATCGTTAAAGCAAGGCATTTACTTAGTGTTGATCTACTCCAGTGTTCTTTTTACTAGAGGAAAGAGAAAGACTATCATAAAGAGATATCTACATTTGCTTCTAATTTTCTTGATTGATAGTCTATGTTTTAGAGAAAGAATGCTCAATAATTGTTTAATTTTAATATAGTGGCTTTCTATATGCAACATTTCAGAAGCATGATTGATCGTAAAGTATATCCTATCCTTATGTTTTATAGAATACAAGTATTTATGAAACACCTAATAAAATGAAAATCTAGGCTGGGTGCAGTGGCTCATACCTGTAATCCCAGCACTTTGGAAGACAAGGTGGGCGGATCATTTGAGGTCAGGCATTGGAGACCAGACCGGACAACATGGTGAAACCCGATCTCTACTAAAAATAAAAATAAAAAAATTAGCCAGATGTGGTGGCACATGTCTGTAATCCCAGCTACTCAGAGGCTGAGGCAGGAGAATCACTTTAACCCAAGAGGGAGAGGTTGCAGTGAGCTGAGATCATGCCACTACCCTCCAGCGTGGGTGACAGAGCAAGACTCCATATGTCTCAAATAAGTTAAAAAAAAAAAAAAGAAAAAACGAAAATGTAAGAATCTATAAAATCGCTAAAGCATAGATATAGCTGATAAAAATTTAGTGCGATTGAAAGTGCTCTGAAGATCAGTAAAGTCACTGATAACTATTATTTGTGATACTTCTACAAACATCCAATGAAAATTATCAAAAACAAAAAATGTACTGCAAAAATTCATTAAGTTGCTTAGCTAGAGATATAAGGATTGATATTTCTACATCACAGACTAAGACCCTTGAGGAATCTGTGAAGCAAAACAGAAGATCCCAAATAAGTGTTTTTTTGAAAAAAATAATGTGAGATCACATCAAAGACTTAAATCTAAATTAGATTTAAAAGGTTTCACTGAGTAGAGTTTGCAAAACTTAGTATACAGAGAAATGAATGATGCAATATTTAAGCCTGAGTGAGCCTGAGTTGGGGTATTTGAATCAGCATTTTATTTCATTGACTTTCACTTCTTATGTGACTTTGAAGATTACGCTTACACTAAGTTGAGGGTGTAAACACACTCTCTTGTCTTCTCTCTCTGATTTTCTCTCACACACACAGAATTTTCTTCTTCTTCTTCCATACTTCCACTTCCCTTTCTCTTCTCCTTCCTCTTGCCCTTTCTGTTCATTTTTCTTTACTTCCCTTTCTCCTCCACTTCCTTTTGCAGCCATCTAATGCAGATCCAAACTAAATATTTCACCCAATGTGATGCCCACCACAAAAATCACAAGCACAAATACACAAGACAACTGAACAGCCACAAAAAGTTTCAGTGAACAAAACCCTGATTTATTGTCCCTATCTAGAAATAATTTTATCATTTTTCACCATGGCATTAAAATGCAAAAGTGGCATGCAGTCTTCTTAAGAAATAGAGATGTATCTTGTAAATTATACTCCCTTAAGATATGACTACATTTACACTGAGGGCTGCTTATACCAGAGCGGTGGTGTTGCCCTTATGACCTCCATGTTACCGGGAAAAAACTCAATCTAAGACAGGGTAGATAACTAATGAGCAGAAGTTGTGTGGCCTAAAAGAAAACAAAATGATGTATAACCTGGACTTTTTTCCACAATAGCAAACTGATTCAAGTTTATGCAGTCATGCTCTGCATAATGACATTTTGGTCAGTGACATACCACATGAAATTATAACATGTTTCTACCGTACCTTTTCTATGTTTAGATTACATTTACAGAGAAAATACTGACCATTGTCATACAGTTGCCTATAGCATTCAGTACAAAGACATGCTATACAGGTTTGTAGCCTAGGAGTCATAGGCTGTATCGTATGTTCTAGTATGTAGTAGACCACCCGTTTTAGGTTTGTGAAACGATATAATGTTCACGCAATGACAAATCCTCCTAGCAACACATTTCTCAGAATGTACCTCATTGTTAAGTGACTCATGACTGCGTGTGCTTGCATTTAATGCCTAAAAATATTTAAAATACAGAATGGATATCAGTGTTGACAATGGATACTATATAGAAATGAAAGTTCAGTGTTTGAATGCTTTGGTGTTAAACACAGTGAAGAGGTAATAGGATAACAAGAAAGATTTTCAGCTACCTGGACTTTAATTTAGAACTATTCCAAGACTGTTGATGAATAATACTAATAATATATTAAAAACTATGACAAGAAACACACTTTCTGGTTATTAGTACCAAAGAATTCTGGGGAAACCTATTGAACAAAATTAAATGTTTGGAAATATGATAATAGTATTGACTCTGAAGCTTATAGTCATTCTATTTTCAGATGATAAGCATATAATCTCTAACTTTCAAGAGGATTAATATAAAATATTGAGTTATTAATTCATCTTACATTCAAATAATCTGAAGTCTGTATCTTTAATATTTGCAGACATCCAATGACACCTTTGAAATTCCCCTGATGTTGACTGGAAATGTAGTGTTGCGGAAGAGGCTCAACTATGAAGATAAGACTCGCTACTTTGTCATAATTCAAGCTAATGTGAGTATTCAATTCCTTTTCAACTTCTTCTGTGAAATCATGAAGTAAAAAACTCATCCAAAATGTATCAGATACTCTTGGAGAGATTTATATCATTCACTTCTTCATCAGGGCACTCCTACCCTAGTGGTATTTATATATAATATTCATTTAGATGGGGAAAGGGATAGAACAGGTGTTTTCATTCACTGTATTCTCTGACCTCTAAATTATTCTTATGTATTACCCATGATACAACATTTTTAGCCTATTCTGAAGTATTTTTCAAAGTAGGATCCAGCAAATAGCTGCAGCAGAATCACCTTGGGTACATATTAAATATACATATTTCTGACCCTACCTCAGTTCTGAATAAAAATCTTAGATGATGAAAGTGGAATATCTGCATATTTAGTTAGTTCCTCAGGAGACTCTAAGGGACAAAAAAGGCAAAGAATCATTGCCTAATTGGTTGTGTTTTTCCTCATGACATTCACGTACTGAGTAATTGTTCACCAGATATCAGCTAATATGCCCATAACTGAAGTTTATGCTAATGTATATAGATCACATTAACAGAACATCTAAAATACAATTGCTAATAAAACATAGACATTTATTATAGTTATTAGTGGAAGCTCAATAAAATTTCTAGAATTATGTGGTTCAGTGTTTGGTTTGACAGTTCAATTACGTCACCAGGGACTTAGCTTCTTTCCATCCTTATACTTCTCTCTTCTCTGAAATGTGCTTATTTTCTCAATGCCTTATCAACTGGGAGCTAGTTGTATACTGTGGCCATGAGTGTCACCACAGCATTTCGAGTCTGAATGCAGCAGGCGGAAAGGGTAGCAAAACTAGGATTTTCTTTTATGTTTATTGATCTACCTTCTTTGAGAAGATATGCTATTGCTATTCAGAGTTCTCTTCCACCTAACATCTCCTTCCAGACTTGTATCACCTGATTCAGCACGATAGGAAGGAAAGTTGAGGAAGTCCATATGTGTCAAAATGGCATGTGGTATTCACTTCTGAATTATACTACGTATCGTTCGTATTGTGAGACTGGGCACATTGATAAACTGAAAACATTTTTCTTTTCTTACCCGGAAGAATGGGAGTACCATTTGAGAAAAAAATTAAAAGGGAAGCTGATAGGAAAAAGTCCCATATTAAGTGACAAGCTTATGTTTTTGAAATAACAGTTAAGAAGTGAGCTATCAAGATATAAAAAGTATGGAGAAAACTTAAATGGGTATTAATAAGCAAAATAAGCTATTAAGAAAAGGCTAATATTGGATGATTCTATAACATTCTGGTAAAGGCAAAACTAGTGGAATAGTATAAAGATGAGTGGATGCCAGGGATATGGTGGTAAAGAAAGGGATTAATAGAAGGATCAAAAATATTTTTAGGTCAGTGAAAATATTCTAGATGATACCATAAAGTTGGATAGATATCATTATATATTTGTCCAATCCCATGAAATATAGAGCACCAAGAGTGATCTTTAGAGGATGAACTTTGGTGATTACTATGTTCAATGTAGATTCATTGATTGTAACCAATGTACAACCTTGATTAGGGATGTTGATAAGGGGGATGATATGCATGTGTGGGAGCACGGGCATATGTACCCTCCTCTCAATTTTTCGATAAACCTACAACTGCTCTAAAATAATAGTCTTTTCTTGTTTAAAGCAGCTAGACTCTGAAGCCATCCTGTGCCTCTCATGACTCCTAAGTGTTGTAATCTTGCTCGCATAGCAGAACACAAAGAGAGCAGGGGATGGTAAAAGGAAAATAACCTCAATTAGCTGTTCTGAAGAAGTTAATGTGAAAAAATGTGTCACGAACTTACCATTTCCTTGCCTTTCTTAGAGCTATATCATCTGAAACAGAATGTGTATGTGTATAGCTAGATAGGTAGATAGATATATAATTAGGCATATGTAGATAGAAATATATAGGTAGACATACAGATCTAATTTTTAAAGCTAAGTTTATAAGCTTTTATTTATATTTCTTCAGGCCTTAAAAATTATTTATATGTTATAATTATATGTAGTAATATATATTACATGTGTATATAATAATATATAATAGTATATAATATATACTATATATTATATTATATATATACTATATTATATAATATATATACTATATATTATTAATAGTATATAATAATACATGTGTGTGTATGTGTGTATATATATTTATATTTTAATGTCATGTGACATAGACCAGAGTGAAGACTGTGCGTATGGGAAAAAGTAAAATCTATTAGGGAGGGTCACTCAGAGTTCCTCAAAAACACAGAAAAATTGTTTTTCTATGTAACTGAAGATGTGAAGAAAGATACAATATCTTTTCTATAAATTCAGATTGCTATGGAATGTATTCATAAGCTAGTTTCTTACTATACAGTTAAAAAGAGTTAATTTTTAAAAGAAATGCAAGGTAAAAGATTCTGAATTGGTGTCTAGTTTAAAAATATTTATAAAGACATCTGGAAAATTTCTATCCAACGTGATGGACTACTCATAACTGAGGGAGTGATTAGTTTTTAGCATATCAGGGATAAAATTATAAAAGAGAAGTACATATGTAAATCATCAAAAGAAGGTTTATCCCAAAGGTGGCAGATAAAAAGAAAGGAATAGCATTAGGAAGAAGTCAAATGAAGATTTAAATTTAAATGCAATAATAGTTTTTATTATAAATTTAAGTCATACAGCACAAAATGTAAATGTTAAATATAGAAGTTTTTTTTAATATATACTTTAAGTTCTGGGGTACATGTGCAGAATGTGCCATTTTGTTACATAGATATACATGCTCCATGGTGGCTTGCTACACCCATAAGCCTGTCACCTACATTAAGCATTTCTCCTAATGCTTTCCCTCCCCCAGCCCTCCACACCTTCACAGGCCCTGGTGTGTGATGTTCCCCTCCCTGGGTCCAGGTGTTCTCATTGTTCAACTACCACTTATAACTAAGAAGATGGATATTTAGTTTTCTCTTCCTGTGTTAGTTTCCAGGGATGATAGCTTCCAGCTTCATCTGTGCCCCTGCAAAGAACATGAACTCATCATTGTTTTGTAGCTGCATAGTGTTCCATGTGCCACATTTTCTTTATCCAGTCTGTCATTGATGGGCATTTGGGTTGGTTCCAAGTCTTTGCTGTTGTGAACAGTACCACAGTAAACACACATGTGCCTGCATCTTTGTAATAGAATGATTTATAATTCTTTGGATACGTACCCAGTAATGGATTGCTGGGTCAAACGGTATTTCTGGTTTTTTGGTTCTACATCCTTGAGGAATTGCCACACTGTCTTCCACAATGGTCGAACTAGTTTACATCCCCACCCAACAGTGTAAAACTGTTCCTATTCCTCCACATCCTCTCTAGCATCAGTTGTTTCCTGACTTTTTAATGATCGCCATTCTAACTGGCTTGAGATGGTATCTCATTGCGGTTTTGATTTGCATTTCTCTAATGACCGGTGATGATGAGCTTTTTTCCTATGCTTGTTGACTGCTTAAATGTCTGGAGAAGAGTCTGTTCATATCCTTTGTCCACTTTTTGATGATTTTTTTGGTAAATTCGTTTAAGTTCTTTGTAGATTCTGAATATTAGCCGTTTGTCAGATGTATAGATTGCAAATTTTTTTCTCCCATTTTCTAGGTTGCCTGTTTATTCTGATGATAGTTTCTTTTGCTGTGCAGAAGGTCTTTAGTTTAATTAGATCCCATTTGTGAAGAGATGCTAGCTATCTTTCAAAACAAGATGTAATTCCTAAAATTATAATACTACTATTTCTTTATTAGCTCAATTTTTAATTTTATGGACTGAACTATTCAAATAAAATGTATAAGCATTATAAATGTATGTGTTTGTATATGTAAAATTCATTTTCTATATTTTATATTTCAACCTTTGTAAGCAACTTGTCAGAAATAACCCCTACTCTGACCTTCCCTCAGTTCTGCTTCCTACTGGTGTGTGAGGTTAATGTTAATTGTAACCCCATTGTTTTAACTCTGCAAGTTTCTTGAGCATTTTCTGAGGAGTGAGAGTGAAATGGAAGAATAGCAGGTGATAGTTTATGGAAAGTAATATTTATAGTGTTTGACTGCTAAAGATACATACGTATTTGGGAATATAAACGATACTATTCTGTCTGCTGGTTTGCATAAAAATTAAGAAATATTAGGCAAAAGTCTCAAACAAAAAAATGTTTTCAAGAGAATAGAGTCTCCCACTTCCTTTTGGTTAATGTTCATAGAAACATGATTTGTTTTCTCAACTTGTATTTTAAACACAGGGAGTACCTACGCAGATTTGTCACATGGGTGTATTGCACTCACGTAGTCAGTGTAGTACTCAGTGGGTAGTTTTCTCAGCCATCCCGTCTCCCTGCCGTAGTAGTTCACAGTCTATTTTTCCCATGTTTATTTTCCTGGGCACTCAGTGTTTAGCTCCCATTGAAAACTGGTATCATGTAGTGTTTAGTTTTCTGTTCCTGCATTAATTCACTTGGATTATGGCCTCCAGCTCGATCCATGTTGTTTCAAAAGGACACGATTTTATTCTTTTCTGTTGCTTTGTAGTATTCCATAGCGTATATGTATCACATTTTCTTTATCCAATCCACTGCTGATGGGCACCTAGATTAATCCCATGTTTTTGCTATTGTAATAGCACGGCAATTAATGTACACGTTCGTGTGTCTTTTTGATAGAATGAACTATTTTTCTTTGATGATATACCCAGTAATTGAGATTGCTGGGTTTAATGGGAGCTTGGTTTTAAATTGTTTGAGAAATCTTCAGACTGCTTTCTACAGTGGCTAAAATAATTCACATGCCCACCAACAGTGTATAACCATTTCCTTTTTTCTGCAGCCTCACCAGTATATGTAATTTTTTGACTTTTAATAATGGCCATTCTAACTGGTATGAGATGACATCGCATTGTGGTTTTAATTTGCATTTCCCTGATGATAAATGCTGATGAGCATTTTTCATATGTTTGTTGGCTTCATGTATGTCTTCTTTTGAGAAGTATCTGTTCATGTTCCTTGCCCCTGTTTTAATGGAGTGATTTGTTTTTTGCTTGTTGAATTATTTAAGTTCCTTATAGATTCTGAGTATTAGACCTTAGTCAAATGCATAGTTTGCATACATTTTCTCCCATTCTTTCCATTTTCTGTTTCATGTATTGATAGTTTCTTTCAGTGTGCAGAAGCTCTTTAGTTAGGTGCCACTTGTCAGTTTTTGTTTTTGTTGCAGTTGCTTTTCAGGATATGATTATTATGAATCCTTGCTAAAGGCAATGTCAAGAAGAGTATTTAATAGGTTTTATTCTAGGATTTTTATAATTTGAGGTATTACATTTAAATTTTTAATTCATGTTGAGTCAATTATTGAATGTCTGGTAGAATTCAGCTGTGTGTCTATCTGGTCCAGGGTTTTATTGGTTGGTAAGTTTTTTTTATTACTAATTTAATATCACAGCTTGATAATTGTATATTCAGGGTTTCTTTCAATAGCCTTCTGATTCAATTTTGGAACATTATGTATTTCCAGAAATATGTCAGTTTACTCTAGATTTTCTAACTTGGGGTTGTGGAGGGCACAGTTCTGTTCAGAGTAGTGGCTGAACTTGTTTACCTTTTAAAAAGATACTCTTGCCTGTCAGCTAGAGTCACAGTTTCCTAAGTTAATGTAATTCTCTTATTTTTAAATAATAAAAATTAAAATATATTCTTATTTTTTTAAAAAAAGAGAAATGTGGATGAAAATGGGAAAGAGATGGGAATCTCTAGATTTTAATATCTATCAGATTGTCACATAACATAAAACACAATTATATAAAATATAGAAAGTTATTTTTTATTCTTTACCACCCACAATTTAGAATTTCTTCTCATTTACTGAGAACAAACTTGAGCAGTAGTGTATTACTATAAAGATCCAAGGGTAGGTTGGTTTTTTGTTTGTTAGTTTCTTTTGGTTTTTATCTCGATTGCCAAAGGATTTTTTTAATCTATATTTTAATATCAAATCTGATTGCAAATTGAGAGAAGAGCATCATGAATTAGCATTACCATGATGGGCTTACAAGTTATGAGTGTGCATGAGATATATTTTTATATCTTTTCCTATGTAATATGTGTTGGTGATAAATTATGGAAGAATTCTCACGTGTGGAAACTGTTGGTAGATTTTGTTGCTACATCTCTGCTCATGATAGTTTTTCTAGGATTATTTTTATTTCTCACTTGAAAATGCAAATTTTATTTATAAACACTTGCAAGCAATGTCTTTCCCCAATATAAGAAAAAATTTCCGTAATGTATTTTGGTATGTACTTCCTGTAAATACTGTATCTTTAATACACCAGTATCTAGTCTATAGAGTGGTGAGGTGACAGTGAACCAAAGAAGCAGATAATAATGAGAGATTTGATGCTGAAAGACTGAAAGAAAACATAAAGAAAAAAAACAATTCAAATTTGTCTATTAGAATGATTTGGTGATGGCATATAAAGGAGAAGGCTGAGTGACATGGAATGGGAGAAATACTGCCTCTGTCATATGTGTTTGTGTGTGTATATATATATGTGTGTGTGTGTGTGTGTGTGTGTGTGTGTTTATATATGCATGCTACATTCATATATCTCAAAAAATATTATTTATTTAATATTTTTATAAATTAAATTTAGATAATTCAATCTTTTAAAACCTAACTTCATCTTAAGCAATCATTATCTTAAATGGTAGGTTAAAGCCAGGGACATACCTATATATAGTCCTAGCTACTCAGGAGGCTTAGGTAGGAGAATTATTTGAGCCCAGGAGTTGAAGTCTGTATGGGCAACATAGTGAGATTCTCATTTCTAAAAAAAAAATGTAAATAAAAATTTTTTCCAAAAATTTTTTTCAAAAAGTATCTCTGATGCCAAAAGTCAATTTAAAAATACATATTCAATATGTCACTTGATTAACTTATATTAATTATGTTGAGGGAAAATATAAAACATAAAACCACTAATAAATGTAACAAAAGTTCATCAACCCTATTAAGGAAACTTTCAGTTTTCATAGATAGATAGATAGATAGATAGATAGATAGATAGATAGATAGATAGAAATAAATTAAAGAGTTGTTTTTGTTCTGAAACTTTAACTTTAGAAGTATTGGAGATGAGATTACTTAAGGATTTAAAACATTGGATGATGAAACAAAAGGGGAAATATGTGTGAAAATAGAACCTAATCTTTATGAGGTCATATTAACATTTGTAATTTTCAGTAGTAAATGATTATCTTAATAATGGGATAAGGAAACGTGTCCTCATCATTTTATTAGGACTGTCAGAAATGGAACTGGAGTCTGCCCCTTTGAAGCTACTCAGGATATGCCCACTGAACAAATCATTACGTCATTCATCCATTAATTCATATATTGTAGACATAGCTATAACCCAATTAAATAAAATAGCAGTATTTAAAAAGCGGCAAGTTTGATGAGCTAGTTGCTTTTTTCCTAAAATTTGAAATAGACCCATACATTTATTTTAAATTAAGATTGTTCTACATGTTCAAAATTCATATGTTTTAAGAATAATTTAGAAAGTTTATTTGTAAACAACCAAAATTACCTCACATGTGTCATATTGCTCCTACTCTACTTTTCAACTGGCCTAGAGGTTGTAAAGAAGAAAGTGTATATATTTAACATAATGAGGGGGAGCAGTTTTGTAAGGGAAATAAAAATAGGTTTCCAGAAGAACTAAGGGGAGATTAAAATAGCTTGTGATCATGTTTATGTAGGTAAGAATAGACTTCCTTGTTTTTTTCTTCATTTTCGTAAAATTTATTGGGAGAGGGAATTGATGGCAGCCTCACTCTCACAAATACCTGCTTTTAGTGACATAAAAGAAGTTCAGAAAATACTTCTTTATGTTTGTTGAATCTCAAATGTCTTTAGTTTTAAATCATCTCTATAGTGACTGTTGGGATCTCAGTGTGTCCCAAAACTTTGAAAATATAAACATTTTGGTTTTTTAAGCCATAATTTTATCACAGTCTATCTTATACTCTATCAAAACATTGAAGAATACTGGAACCATGAAGTTACTACATTCTAGACAAGATTGTACTTACAAAATTCCACCAATAGAAATTTGTGCTTCCTCAAACTCTACCCTCAAGCATTGCTTTACAACTGTTTTTCAGCAACCAGATTGATAATGAGCTTAACCGAAATGCACTATTATCCATGCTTTAGAAAGAGGGATTCTGTTTTTTTTTTTTAATTGGAAGGAAAATATTAATGTTGGGAACTGTCACAAAGGAAGACATTTTGTGAACAAAATAAAATACCAGTCTTTTAGTATAACTATTTTTTAAATTATTTAACATAAATTAACATAAAATAAGATTATCCATTTTAAAGTGACCAGTGCATTTGGTACATTTCACAGTATTGTACAACCACCACTTCTATCCAGTTCCCCAAACATTTTAATCACTCTAAAAAGAGTTGGCACCACTCATGTAGTTGCTTTCCATATCCCCTCCCCAACTCCTTGTAGCCACTAATTTGTTTTTTCTGTTGTTTTTCTTTCTATATATATACACACACACACACACACACACACTATACTTTAAGTTCTGGGATACATGTGCAGATGGTGCAGAATTGTTACATAGGTATACACATGCCACGGTGGTTTGCTGCATCCATCCCCCCATCTTCTACATTTGGTATTTCTCCTAATTTTATCCCTCCCCAATACCCCCACCCCTGCTATCCTTCCTCTAGACCTCCCCACAACAGACCTCAGTGTGTGATGCTCCCCTCCCTCTGTCCATGTATTCTCATTGTTCAACATCCACTATGAGTGAGAACATGTGGTGTTTGGTTTTCTGTTCTTGTGTCAGTTTGCTGAGAATAATGGTTTCCAGTTTCATCCATGTTCTTGCCAAGGACATGAACTCATCTTTTTTTTATGGCTGCATAGTATTCCATGGTGTATAGGTACCACTTCTTTATTCAGTCTATCATTGATAGGCATTTTAGTTGGTTCCAAGTCTTTGCTATTGTAAACAGGGCTGCAGTGAACATATGTGTGCATGTGTCTTTATAGTAGAACGATTTTTAATCCTTTGAGTAAATACCCAGTAATGGAATTGCTGGGTCAAATGATATTTATATTACTAGATCCTTGAGGAATCTCCACACTGTCTTCCACAATGGCTAAACTAATTTACACTCCAACAGTGTAAAAGCATTCCTGTTCTCCACCTTCTCTCCAGCGTCTGTTGTCTCCAGATATTTTCAAGATCGCTATTCTAACTGGTATGAGATGGTATCTCAATGTGGTTTTGTTTTGCATTTCTCTAAGGACCAGTGATAATGAATATTTTTTCATATCTTTGTTGGCTGCATAAATGTCCTCTTTTGAAAAGTGTCTGTTTGCCGACTTTTTGATGGGTTTGTTTTTTTCTTGTAAATTTGTTTAAGTTCTTTGTCGAGTCTAGATTTTAGCCCTTTATCTGATGGGTAGATTGCAAATTTTTTTCCCCTTTTGTTGGTTGCTGGTTCACTGTCATGTTAGTTTCTTTTGCTGTGCAGAAGGTCTTTAGTTTAATTAGATCCCAATTGTCTGTTTTGGTGTTTGTTGCTATTGCTTTTTGTATTTTAGTCATGAAGTCCTTGCCTATGCCTACATCCTGAATGGTATTGCCTATGTTTTCTTCTAGGGTTTTTATGGTGTTAATTTTTACGTTTAAATTTTTAATCCATCTGGAGTTAATTTTTTAATAAAGTGAAAAGGGTCTGGTTTCAGCTTTCTACACATGGCTAGCCTGTTTTCCCAACATCATTTATTAAATAGGGAATCCTTTCCCCATCGATTGTTTTTGTCAGGTTTGTCAAAGATCAGATGGTTGTAGATGTGTAGCATTACTTCCAAGGCCTTGTTCTGTTTTGGTACCAATAGCATGCTGTTTTGATTACTGTAGCCTTGTAGTATAGTTGGAAGTCAGGCAGCGTGATGCCTCCAGCTTTGTATTCTATGCAGGCTTGTTTTTGGTTCTATATGAAGCTTAATGTGTTTTTTCTTCCAGTTCTGTGAAGAAGGTCAGTGGTAGCTTGATGAGGATAGCACTGAATCTTTGACTTACTTTGGGCAATATGTCCATTTTCAGGATATTGATTCTTTCTAACCATGAGCATGGAATGTTTTTCCATCTGTTTGTGTCCTCTCTTATTTCCTTGAGCAGTGGTTGGTAGCTCTCCTTGAAGATGTCCTTTACATCTTTGTTAGTTGTATTTCTAGGTATTTAATTCTCTTTGTAGCAATTGTGAATGGGAGTTGGCTCTTGATTTGGCTACATATTTGTCTGTTACTGGTGTATAGGAATACCTGTGATTTTTGCACATTGATTTTGTATCCTCATACTTTGCTGAAGTTGCTTATCAGCTTAAGGAGATTTTGGGCTGAGATAATGGGATTTTCTAAATATACAATCATGTCATCTGCAAATAGAATTTGACTCCCTCTTTTCCTAGTTGAATACCCTTCTTTTTCTTGCCTGATTGCTCTGACCAGAACTTCCAATACTATGTTGAATAGGAGTGGTGTCAGTTTCCAAAGGGGATGCTTCCAGTTTCTGCTCATTCAGTATGGTATTGGCTGTGGGTTTGTCACAAAAAGCTTTTATTATTTTGAGATACGTTCCATCGATACCTTGTTTTGCTGCTTCTGGATATTGTTTATAATGGATTATATAATATATGATCTTATTTTTTGTCTGGCTTCTTTATTTGAAAACATGATGTTTTCAATGTTCATCCATGTTGTTATATATATCAGTGCTTTATATCTTTTCATGCTTGAATCATATGCATTGTATGTACATACCACAATACATTTATCCATTTATTCACTGATAAATATGTGAGCCTTTGCCACCTTTTGTCTTTTGTGAATAATGCTACATGAACATGCTCACAACCATACTTTTCAGTATTGTACAAAATAGAATTCAGAAAGACAGAAAAGTGTAATAGTTCTTTAAAATAGTAAATAAGGCTGGGCACGGTGGCTCACGCCTGTAATCCCAGCACTTTGGGAGGCCGAGGCGGGCGGATCATGAGGTCAAGAGATCGAGACCATCCTGACCAACATGGTGAAACCCCGTCTTTACTAAAAATACAAAAAAATTAGCTGGGCATGGTGGCACCCGCCTGTAGTCCCAGCTACTTAGGAGGCTGAGGCAGGAGAATTGCTTGAACCCAGGAGGCGGAGGTTGCAGTGAGCCAAGGTCGTGCCACTGCACTCCAGCCTGGCACCTGGTGAAAGAGTGAGACTCTGTCTTAAAAAATAAATAAATAAATAAAATAAAATAAAATAGTAAATAAATACTATGAAAGCAAAAATATTTCCATTTTCTGTCATAATGAATGATGCTACCACCACCACCGTCATCAATGGATATTCTGAATGGAAATCACTTTGGTCTAGTATTTTTTTCTTCTATACCAAATTCTTTTAGATAAACATAAACAATTTAATTTCTAATAAAATTATTACCCATTCTTTGAGTGTGTGATATCCATCATGATTTTCTCCCAATGAAATAGAAAGGAAAACAAAAAAGAGTAACTTAACAGTCGAAAAAATGCTAGACACCACCTCAGCCAGGTGATCAAGTTAACAACAGTGATAAGTCATATTAATAATACATAATCTTTGTCAGTTTGTCAAAATAACACTTGACTTGTGATTTTCCTACATAAATCACATAACCCCGGTCAAATCTTGAGGAAAACACCAGATAAGCACACATTGAGGAACACTGTGCAAAATATCTAACTATTACTCAAAATTTTCAAGGTCATCAAAAAAAAAAAAAAAGTCTGAGAACTTGTCACAGCCAAAATGAACCTAAGGACCCATAAAGTGGTAACCTGATTGATATCCTGAAACAGAAAACTGACATTAAGTAAAAACTAGAGAAATCTGAACAAATTTCGGATTTTAATTAGTAACAGTGTATTGCTACTGCAAATTTGCAATAGACAAAGTTAAATAATAAGGAAGACTTTGTTCACAGCTATTGCAATAGAGAAGAGAGACAAGAATGTAGACTAGATCTGAACTCAACTCTGATGGAAAGAAGGGCTGGAGAGCTGTTAAAAGCTCCAGTGGACTTGGGCATGGGGGAATCACAGACCAGGTGTGTTTACTAATTGTTTTTCCCAAAGGAAAATAAACTTCCTTGAATTTTCACTACAGAAAGTAGGTTTAGAAATTGGAGCAAGTCTCCTAGGAAAGTTAAGCTCCTACCCTCCCACAAAAACTGGGAAATAGGGGCTTATTCCTTGACTATTACATTTCAAATACATGGCCCCCCAGGTCATGAAAAAGATGGGCTGGTTTGTAAAACTGACAAGAAGCTTTTAAAAAATTTACATCTCAGAGGGACAGAGAAATAATTTACAATTACAGGGTTTCTAAAGTAAATGCTCTAAGAAGATGAGAGTGACCTGCATGGTTAGGCTATTTAGTAATGTGAACTGTTAGGTAAAGGCCTAATGTATAAAAGCTTCACTACTGTAACATACTTTCAAAAAGTCACTTGGAAGACAGTCAGATCTGAGTTTACATCCTGGCTTCACCACTGAAAACTGTTGGTTTAAGCAAGTTATTGATCAATTTTTTTTTAATGAAAACAAATTCTACATTGTGCATGTCTTCCTTCCTTCCTTCCTTCCTTCCTTCCTTCCTTCCTTCCTTCCTTCCTTCCTTCCTTCCTTCTTTCCTTCCTTCCTTCCTTCCCTTTCTTCTTTCTTTCTCTCTCTCCTTCCTTCCTTTCTTCTTTCTTTCTCTCTTTCTCTCTCCTTCCTTCCTTTGTTCCTTCCTTCCTTCCTCCCTTGCTTCTTTCTTTTCTTTCTTTTTGAGACCTAGTCTCACTCTGTCACCAAGGCTGGAGTGCATTGGCACCATTTTGGCTCACTGCATCCTCTGCCTCCTAGGTTCAAGCGATTCTTGTGCCTCACCCTCTTGAATAGCTGGGATTACAGGTGACCGCCACCACACCCAGATAATTTTTATATTTTTAGTAGAGACAGTTTTTCACCATGTTGGCCAAGCTGGTATCGAAATCCTGACCTCAGGTGATCCACTGGCCTCAGTCTTCCAAAGTGCTGTGGTTACAGGCATGGGCCACTGCTCCTGGCCATTGTGCCTAATTTCTACAAACCACCTGTTGTTTGGTTTTCTCTCTAACAGGACCGCGCCCAAAATCTGAATGAGAGGCGAACCACCACCACCACTCTCACAGTGGATGTTCTGGATGGAGATGACTTGGGTCCAATGTTTCTTCCTTGTGTCCTTGTGCCAAACACTCGTGATTGCCGTCCACTCACTTACCAAGCTGCCATACCTGAGTTGAGAACTCCGGTAAATATATTATTTTCTTTCTCTCTTCATTTGCATGTTTTAAAACTCCATGGGATTATTTTCAAGTATTTTGCAGACATATTAATTTATACTAGCAAAATTCATTATATGCATGTTGAAAAATATGTATGTCCAAAACTATTTTCAGGGAGTATGAGCATATTTTTAACACAATGAGTGATTATGTAGTTTACAAAGTAGAAAGTATGTCATGAAACAGCAATTCAGCATGGTTATTTTTTTTTTCCCACCAATAAATCACCAAGGAGTCCATTGACCAACACATTCTGAAAAACTCCAAGTAATTACTGCAGCATTTTCTTAAATTCACATTTAAACACGCAGTCCTAAGTCAGAGGACTCTCTGGTCAATAGGATACTCTTTTAATTCAGGAGAGTTCTGAAATGGTATTGGAGATTACATTTGGCTGTTTGAAGGTAGTAGCTAACAAATACTGAATGCAAATACCTCTTAAAGGTACAGAAAGGCAAAGCACGAATACATATTTTCTACACGTAATCCTGTATTTTTGATAAATGCTAATGAAGCTACAATTTTCTGTCAGTTTGGAATTTACACCTTGGGCCTCCCTAGATGATCGATGTGCATACTTAAGAATACAGAATTTTAAGGCAAACAGATATCCTGCTGAGGCCAAAGTATCAATTTCTCCCCTAAACGGTGTTATGTGTGTATGTGTTTGTGTGTGTCTGTGTCTGTGTCTGAATATATACACATATTGTTTTAAAATATTCATTGGTCTAGGATTTAACCATTTAGCTAATATTTTTGCTGTTTCCCTGGAAAGCATTCAGCTCTCTGGGTTCCAAAAATGGCTAAAAGTATTAGAATTTGTTGGAAGCTATTTGACATTTTTCTCAAAACATGAGAACTGCAGTTCTTCTTTTTAAAATTTATTTATTAAACTAAGTTCTGGGGTACATGTGCCGATCACGCAGGTTTGTTACGTAGGTACACATGTGCCATGGTGATGGTTTGCTGCATCCATTGCCCTGTCATCTACATTAGGTATTTCTTCTAATGGTATCCCTCCCCAATTTCCCCACCCACTGCTATTCCTTTCCTAGCCACCCCCACCCCCAGGCCTCGGTGTGTGATGTTCCCCTCCCTGTGTCCGTGTGTTCTCGTTGTTCAACCCCACCCCCATTATGAGTAACAACCTGTAGTGTATGGTTTTCTGTTCTTGTGTCAGTTTGCTGAAAATGATGATTTCCAGTTTCATCCATGTGCCTGCAAAGGACATGAACTCATCCTTTTTTATGGCTGCATAGTATTCCATGGTGTGTATGTGCTACATTTTCTTTATCCAGTCTATCACTGATGGGCATTTGGGTTGATTCCAAGTCTTTGCTACTGTGAACAGTGCTGCAGTAAATATATGTGTGCCTGTGTCTTTATAACAGAATTATTTATAATCCTTTGGATATATATACCCAGCAATGGGATTGCTGGGGCAAATGGTATTTCTAGTTCTAGATCCTTGAGGAATCACCTCACTGTCTTCCAGAATGGTTGAATTAATTTATACTCCCACTAACAGTGTAAAAGCACTCCTTTTTCTCCATATCCTCCCCAGCATCTGTTGTCTCCTGATTTTTTAATGATTGCCATTCTAACTGGCTTGAGGTGGTATCTCAACATGGTTTTGATCTGCACTTCTCTAATAACCAGTGATGATTAGCTTTTTTTTTTTTTTTCATATGTTTATAGGCTGCATGAATCTCTTCTTTTGAAAAGTGTCTGTTCATATCCTTTTTTTTTTTTTTTTCATACAAGTTAACTGCACCAGTGGTCATCTCTGCTAGTAGACACAAACATGATTATCAGCTATTTTAGATCTAGTATGAGAAAAATCAATAGATGTATTCGTATTATAACATTGAATCAGCACTCTTTGGCTTTGCATTTAGAAGGCATTTTTATTTTATTCCTCAAAATCTCAAGTAGAGAAAGGACCCTCAGATCTGCAGTTCTCTTTGGGCAATTTCAGCCTTTTTGCCCTGGTTCCTTCTCATCTTCGTGGTTTTATCTACGTTTGGTCTTTGAAGTTGGTGACTTTTGGGTGGGGTTTCTGAGTGGACATCCTTTCTGTTGATGTTGAAGCTGTTTATTTCTGTTTGTTAGTTTTCCTTCTAATAGTCAGGCCCCTCTGCTGCAGGTCTGCTGGAGTTTGCTGGAGGTCCACTCCAGATCCTGCTTGCCTGGGAGTCATCCGTGGGGGCTGCAGAACAGCAAAGTTTGCTGCCTGTTCCTTATTCTGGTAGCTTCATCCCCAAATGGTACCTGCCACATGTCAGCCAGGGCTCTCCTGTATGACATGTCTCCTGGTTAGGATACATGGGGGGTCTGGGAGCCACTTGAGGAGGCAGCCTGTCCTTTAACAGAGAACTGAAGTTCTGAGGGTCTTTTATCTATTTGAGATTTTGAGGAATAAAATATGCATGCCTTCTATATGTAAAGCCAAAGAGTGCTTATTCAGTGTTATAATATGAATACATCTATTGGTTTTTCTCATAGTAGATCTGAAATAGCTGAGAATCATGTATGTGTCTCCTAGCAGAGGTGAACACTGATGTAATTAACTTTCATGTTAATTAGTCAGACTAATAACAAAGAAAATAGAGAAAATTCAACTAGATGCAATAAAAAATCATAAAGGGGATATCAACACTCATCCCACAGCAATACAAACTACCATCAGAGATTACTACAAACACATGTATGCAAATAAACCAGTAAATCTAGAAGAAATGGATAAATTCCTGGACACTTACACCCTCCCAAGACTAAACAAGGAAGAAATTGAATTCCTGAATAGACCGATAACAAGGTGTGAAGTTGAGGAAGAATTTAATAGCCTACCAACCA
Organism: Alouatta palliata; assembly: GCA_004027835.1. Classification (NCBI taxonomy): domain Eukaryota; kingdom Metazoa; phylum Chordata; class Mammalia; order Primates; family Atelidae; genus Alouatta; species Alouatta palliata. Next base: position 24,668 of record PVKV010002637.1, on the reverse strand, counting down.
AAAAATCCAGGACCAGACAGGTCCACAGCCGAATTCTACCAGAGGTACAAAGAGGAGCTGGTGCCATTCTTTCTGAAACTATTCCAAACAATACAAAAAGAGGGAATGCTCCCTAACTCATTTTATGAGACCAACATCATCCTGATACCAACACCTGGCAGAGACTAAACTAAAAAAGAAAATTTCAGGCCAGTATCCATGATGAACATCGATGCAAAAATCTTTAATAATATACTGGCTAACCGAATCCAACAGCACATCCAAAATCTTATCCATCACTATCAAGTAGGCTTCATTCCAGGGATGCAAGGCTGGTTCAACATACGCAAGTCTATAAATGTAATTCACCGCATAAACAGAACCAAAGACAAAAACCGCATCATTATCTCCATAGATACAGAGAAGGCCTTTAACAAATTGAACAGCCTTTATGCTGGAAACTCTCAGTAAACTAGGTATCAATGGATTGTATCCCAAAATAATAAGAGCTATTTATGACAAACCCACAACCAGTATCGTACTGAATGGACAAAAGCTGGAAGCATTCCCTTTGAAAACTGGCACCAGACAAGGGTGCCCTCTCTCACCACTCCTATTCAACATAGTATTGGACATTCTGGATAGGGCCATCAGGCAAGAGAAAGAAAGAAAGCGTATTCAAATAGGAAGAGAGGACATCAAATTGTACCTTTTTGCAGATGACATGATTGTATATTTAGAAAACCCCATTGTGTCAGCCTAAAATCTCCTGAAACTGATAAGTAACTTCAGCAACGTCTCAGGATACAAAATCAATGTGCAAAAATCACAGGCATTCCTATACACCAATAATAGACAAACAGAGAGCCAAATCATGATTGAACTTCCATTCACTATTGCTACAAAGAGAATAAATACCTAGGAATACAACTAACAAAGGATGTGAAGGACCTCTTCAAGGAGAACTACAAACCACTGCTCAAGCAAATAATAGAGGACACAAACAAAGTTTTTAATAGTAAGAGTTTAACAATATTTGCTATTGTTATTATTATGATTGGCAGTGGACATTTTTCATGTGGCTTGGTGTTTACTCAGAGGCATGTGAGAAGTAGTAGCTAATTCAAATTAGTTATGAAAACTCTAACTTATCTTTAATTGAAATTCTAGCTTTAAAAACTGAGTTGTAGTAGATAGTACCTAATTTATTCTGATTGTACTATTTCACATTAATTCAGTACTATTTTGGATCTTTAAAAGAATGCAATATATTTATTGAAAAGACCAGTAGAGTGTTTTTTTTTTTTTTTTTTTTTGAATAAAGAGTTGGCATTGCCACTGCTGGTGCTGAATTAATTATGTGGTATATTATTACTTTTGGGAGAGGCAGCAGCTGATGCCAAATGCCACAAGGTAATACGCCGAGCAAAAATATATCAACTAATCAAATTTTAAATGTCAGATGAGAAAGCATCTTCCTTCCTTCCTTCCTTTCTTTATAGTGGATAAACAATAGATTATAGTAATGTTTCTCAAATTGTCCCACAGAGCCTCCTGTTGGGCTGTGGTGCTTCAGTGCTTCCAGTACAGGTAAAGACAGGACTTCCTTCTCTCTATAAAATTAGCAGTTCTGCTATGTTTCCACATACTAATGTAGAAAGCTTTTCAGAATTTACTTTAATTATGAAATAATTGGCTGCTAACTATAAATTATACAGAAACATTTTAAAGGATTAGATACATATTAAAAATCAGAAATCCTCAATCCTCAAACCCCAGTCTCCTGGATAACCATTATTAATTTGATAAATGTCTTTCCAAATATCTGGAGCCTGACTGAAGTAAATCAATTTCAAACAAGCCAAATGTCCCTGGTCTATGTACAAGTAAAGTATTAGAAGATTCACTGTGGCCTCACAGAATCTATTGGTAACTTTTTAAAGGAATTAAGACCTGAAGGTTGAGAAAGAAAAGCCATAGCAATATGTTTTGGGGGTTGGAGATGGATCATGTGATTTGGTATGACTATGTAGATGAGATGTAATTCTTTGTCTTTCTAACCCAATGCAAATTTGAGGGAGAGAGCAACTGATTAACCTAGATTGAATCACATGCTTGCCCTTTGACCGGAGAGAATGAAGCCTGGAATGGTTAATTTTATGCATTAACTTGGCTAAGATATGGTACCCAGATATTTGGTCCAATATATCTGGTTATTGCTGTGAAGGTATGCCTTTAGATGATATTAACATCAAATCACTAGATTTTGGATCTGTGATATTTGTGGGCTGCATGTAGTCAGATGAAGACTTTAAGTAAATAGACTGACCTCCCTCAAAAAACTGAGGATTCTGGCAGATTGCTTTTGGACACAAACTGTGACAACAATTCTTCTCTGTTTCTCCAGCCTGCTGGCCTATCCTATAGATTTTGAGTTTGCCAAACTCCACAATCACATGAGCCAATTTCTTTAATTATCTTTCTCTATCTCTGTTTCTCTCTGTGTGTTTCTGTGTGTTTCTCTCTCTCTCTCTCTCTCTCTCTCTTAGAAACATATACATGCATATGCAGACATTTTATTGGTTCTGTTTCTCTCTGTGTGTTTCTGTGTGTTTCTCTCTCCCTCTCTCTCTCTCTCTTAGAAACATATACATGCATATGCAGACATTTTATTGGTTCTGTTTCTCTCTGTGTGTTTCTGTGTGTTTCTCTCTCCCTCTCTCTCTCTCTCTTAGAAACATATACATACATATGCAGACATTTTATTGGTTCTGTTTCTCTTTATTGGTTCTGTTACAAACAATGCAGGGCCCCTGATGAAAGTGTATCTAATGGAAAAGGTAATTTATTTAAAAACTGAGATATTGTTAAAGCGAAATGGATGCTAGGCAGCTGAAAAGCCAAATATTTAAAGCAAATGTATAATCAAACGATCAAACAGTTTTTTTGCTAGGGTCTTCCTACGGTTGTCTACCAAGTTTGCCTGAAATCTGGTCAGAATGGCTTTGAAATATAGACATTAGATCGTGTCTTTTCCCTGCTTCAATGCTATGATAAGCTTCTTGCTAAATAATCATATCTAAGTGCCTTCCTTTACCGTGACCTGTAAGCTACAGTCTTGTCTCGCCTGCCTCATCCCATCTGCTTCTACTACCTCTCTTCCACCTGCTTCCTGGTCTTCTTTCTGTCCTGTATCATGCCGCATTCTTTGGCTGAGACGTAATGTCTTTGTGTGCCATTTTTTTTCCAGAATATTCTCTTCTCATATTTTCCTGTGCCTGGCTACTTTAGTTATCTAGATTTAAGCTCAAATGTTACCTCCTTAAAAAATCTTCCCTAATAACACAGTGTATAAGAGCCAACTTTCCTCAGGAATTAGATAATATAAGACTTTGTTTTCTGCAGATTAGTTTGCTAATTGGAAATTTCTTGCATATTCATTGAATTAATTCATATCTGTCTACTTTCTTCAAATTATAAAAATGTCTGAAACAGAGACTTGCCCTATATCATTTGTTGTCTTATTACAAACTGTTAAGATAGTTTCTCAAATGTAGGATGCTCAATTAATATTTACTTACAAGGAATAAATTAAAACTACCCTATCAATGCAGATATATTTTACCCTTTATAATAGCTGCATAGAATTACTTCATATAAATGTACCTTAATTTATTCATCTGTTTTACATTTTGGAATTTTGTGTACACTACTACTTTTTAAAAAAGTGCTTCACTGTTTTTTAAAAAAATACCTAGATAAAATATGTTCCTCTCTAAGGAGATGTATTTCTCTCTGATGTGTTCATTTGTAAGCAAAGCTAAATTTATGTTACATATTCCTTATTTCAGTTCTTCTTGATTAAACAAATAATGAAGGATATGCTAATGCACTTTAATAGTTTTAACTATTGGGGTTAAGTGTGGCTAAAACATGGTTTTGAATTCAGTCAGGTCACCAGAAAAGAAATCATGTAAAAATAAAAATTTATAAATATAACTGTAAGATTATTCATGAGCAGCTTTGCAGCTTTCCTTTTTAGAAGGCTTATTATATGTAGTGGGCTTTATGGTAAAACTTTTTTTTTCTGTAAGAATATTATTACTCGACTACAACAGTTCTAAACTAAATTGATTTGTAGGTAGCCTAATAGTGATTTTCTTGAAATTTACTGTGTTTACTAACATCTTCTGCAAATGCATAAAAAAGGTAAATAAATAGACTATGGACACAGCAATGGACTTACCTACTTCCCAAGTGGTGTTAGTTAGTGATGCTTTCCAGACTTTTAGAAGAAATCTTATTCATAAGCCACTGTCATCTCCTGTACCTGTTTCTACTTTTGCTCCGTCACCCATTTTTCACACAGCAATCAGAGTGATCTTTATTTATTTATTTCAAAATCTAGAGAAAGGACTTTTATTTATTTATTTTATTGTACTTTAGGTTCTGGGGTACATGTGCAGATCATGCAGGGTTGTTGCATAGGTGCAAACCATCTGGTTAGATGGTTTGCTGCTTCAATTCCCCTTTCATCTATATCTGGTATTTCTCCCCAGGTTATCCCTCCCCACCCTCCCCACCACCTCTTGTCCCTCCCCAGCCCCCCACCAACTGACCCCAGTGTGTGACGCTCCTCTCCCTGAGTCCACATGTTCTTATTGTTCAACACCCTCCTATGAGTGAGAACATGCAGTGTTTGGTTTTCTGTTCTTGTGTCAGTTTGCTGAGAATAATGGTTTCCAGTTGCATCCCAGTCCCTACAAAGGACACTGACTCATCATTTTTTATGGCTACATAGTATTCCATGGTGTTTATGTGCCACATTTTCTTCAGAGTGATCTTTTAAAAGCATAAATCAGTTCATTACTCTCTTGCTCAAAATAATGACTTCCAATTATGGTAAGAATAAAATTATCAATGGCTGTATATGGATTACCAGGGTACACACGATTTAATTCCTGCCTATGTGCTGCTCTGCAGCCAGGACTTTTGTCCCGTCTGAGTTTGTTTCCATGCCCAAGCTTTTGTTATTCGTTTTGTGGTAAAACTCCTTTTTCCGGCCTTGAAATCATTGGTACATTCTCATCAATCAATACCAAGTTTCAGGAAACAATGTAACTTCCCAAATTTCCTGACAACCCTTCCTCATGTAGTTTTGCTTTAAATAACAACCAAGTCATAGAGATGAATAAAAAGTTTTATTTTCTTTTTGTTGGTATATAGAGGTGAATACAATTTATAGGTAGCTCTGTTTTCAGTGAGACTTCCTTCAAACTTGCAGCTGGCTTGTGCCAATATTAATAATTTAAGGGGAATCAATGATATAGTTCAGTAAATAATGTATAAGGCAGCTGGTTCATTTTAATAAAATTGAAAAAATCTTGCCATGTCCAGATAATCAAAGAATAGTTATTATTGGTACAATAAATATTTATAATCATATGTGATAAGACTTGTGATAAACATCCAAAATACTCTGAATTCCTAATCACTAAAACATGAGCAATTTCTCTGAAGACATATGAAATGAAAAAGCACTTATTCCTTTAAAAATTACTTTTAAGGTAACATTTTCACACAGAAGAACAAAAGGAAAAATGTAGAATGATTTAAGTACATCTCTGTCAAGAAGCATCTCTTTAGTAAGATTTGAGGGTTATATAAAAGGGTTTGCATTTATCAGCCTTGCATGAATGCATTGGACTCAAAAGTTATTTAAAACACTGCTTTTACTCAGAAGGCTTATTTCTCAGTCTGGTTGCTTTGGTATGAAGTGCCAGAAATAAGGAACTTCTTGGATTGTATACTTAGGTTATAAGTATTTCCTGTGCTCAGCAATTTTATAGCACGCAGCGTTTACAGAGCGTGTACCTAATCAATAACACACATTTGGTCCTTAAAAATTACATTCTCTTGTATACATTGTAGAGTATCTTGCATGCATTAATGCATGCATGGTATGACTTTCAGTTGCATTACTCTAGATTTTGATTTCTAATTCTTGTCACTATTATATAGCAATACATTTCCACATATTAACATCTGCAGAGAATATGTGTGTGTGTGTGTGTGTGTGTATGCGTGCACGTATAGTGTGTGTGTATATACATATGTATATGTATGGAATTGTTTCCATTTGAAACAATGTTAATCATGATAATTGAGGAACCTCTTAGCACATATAAACATATTTTTGGTCTGTGGAATTAAATACACACTTTTCTTTTAGAAAAAAATGCATGCAGAGATTGATCATGGAGTGACAGTGATTTGACCTTGTCAGCAATTCGCTGAAGGATAATTGCACTTGTACTCTATCGCCCCACCTGCTAGGTGGTGGAAGCTACTCTCAGTCAAGAATTGTACCAATTCTTAAAGCCAGTCCCTTCTGAAGACTTACACTTGCAATGGAAATTACACATAGAGGTGACTCATTATTCAATATGGTTTCTATTTTTCTTATCCAGAAGGAGTTAAGTTTTTTAAAGGAAGTGGGGAGGCATATAATATTGACTTTTCAAAGTTTTTAATCAGTGTAGGTACCCAGCAGGTGTATGTATCTACGAGGTCCATGAGGCGCTTTGATACAGGCTTGTAGTGCATAATAATCGCATCATAGTAAGTGGGGTATTAATTCTCTCAAGCATTTAGCCTTTGTATTTTTACTTTGAAAAGTGAATTAATGCATTTTGAAATAAAGCTGTAAAATTTTTCAAATGGAAAGGTCTGAGGTCAAAGGAGGAGCAACCTCGTAGAGTACCTATTCTGTGTTAGTTATGTTTTATAAACTACCTGTTCATAACCGAGTAAACATGTGTTTTAGTATGATTGACTGCCATAAAAAATACCACAAACTAGGGACTCGTAAATACTAAAACTTTATTTCTGACAGTTCTGGAGGTTGGGAATTCTAAGATCAAAGCACCAGCAGATATGTCTGATGACGGCCCACTTTCGGTTCACAGATAGTGGTGTCTTCATGTGGTGGAAGGGGCGAGGGGTCTCTCTTTGGCCTTTCATTTATTAAGAGAACTATTTTTAATAGCCCTCATGATCTAATCACCTCTGAAGGCCCAACCTCCTAATGCCACCATCTTGAGGGTTAGGATTTAAACATACGTATTTTGGGGAAACACAAACATTCAGACCATAGCACAGCTGGAACTGAGAATCTAGACTAAAACAACCAAAGCATGTCTCACATGTGTTTCACATACATTTTCCCTGTATATACAACAACATATAATATCTAAGGATTCAGTAGGAGTTATTGACCTGATTTTACCATTTAAGTAACATCACCTAAAATGCATTTCTGGGAAATGAATGGATGGGAATTAGGGTTCATGCATCTAAACTAGCAAATATCACCTTGAAATAAACCACTAAGACTTACTTGAAAACCCAGACTGCTATTCATTATTATCTGTGCAGTTTAATATATTTCCGTTACTAAGACAAGCAGTATGTAATGTTGATTTTGATGAGAATTTTTTAAAATGGTTTTACATTTTATTCCTAAGGGTGATATTTAATTTAAACACACTAATAAAACAGCCAGCAACTGCAATGCAGTCACTATAACCACCACTGCAGTATTTCTCTGTCGATATGTAAGAGACATATAAGGAAAAATGAGAAAAGACCTTAAAGAAATTCCCAAAAAAAAATTTCAGCTCTTATAGATGTGGTGGGTGGGTGGGGGGGCTATGAAGTATTACATGTGTAACCAATGAGACAATCAATTCTCCCCTGTCAACCACATTCCTCCCCACATGCTAGAAATGCTGCTGGCTGATGGAAATTATTTGAGTCTCTCTTGAGGAATTGCCCTTCATTTAAAGGTAACCATTTCACACAACCTCATGCCCTATCTCTGGAAGCACTAGCATCACACGGCTGGTCATCGGGGCTGGAGAGAGTTATATTAAGGCCCAGACATCTACCTTCAATGCGTAAAAACTCTGCAAGCCATTCCCTTTAAGATATTCTGTGGGCTTGTTATCTCTGCCCGGATTGTACTTCTTTTCAACTCTTCTCTGTCCCCTAGCCTACTTCCTTTATTCCTTTGTAAGTTAATTCCTTTATAAAGATTGTACATGAAAATTTGCCTGACAGTTTGTTTTCAGGAAAACAAACTTAGTACAATGGAATATCTTTATGTTGGTTTCCAAAGAAATATTGTAGAGATTTCATTTATTTTGTCCAAGAGAATGATAGAAGACTTATGTTTTGTAGTGTTTTCAAACTTAACATGCATTGAAATCACTTGAAGAGCTTACTAGAACAGTGATTGTCGGGGGCTTATCTCTAACATTTCTTATTCAGTGTACCTGGGGTGAAACCTGAGAATTTGCAGGTTTCCAAGTAATGCTAAAACCAAACTGAGAATCACTGCTGTCGTCACATATAACTAGTTAGATAATTTATAGCATTGATTGAAAAAAGGTAAATGCAGGAGTGTTCTTTAAGTCTGGACTTAACAAGTTCTTTAACTCTGGACATTTATTTTAGTAGTAAATTTCAAAAAGCACTCAACTGGCCCACAAAGTTAACTGCTACAGCTGGCTCCAGAAATTAAAGTTATTTAAGATGTTTGCTTTGAATACCTTTAAAGAATTGACATAGGCAGGTATTATTGCTTTTATTACCTTCATAAGGAAATAGTTTTTATGAGTTATTCAATATTTTATTTTTTGTAATGCCTGCAGTATTACCTTAAATTAAGCGCCTGATAGTTATGTGCAATTTTATAATAGTTAGATTGTACTGGCATGGGCAACAGTTACAGTTAATTATAGTATCTTCAATTCGTATTTATTCATCTCTTTTATAGATGGTAGTACCAAAATTATCCTTCCTAGTATACAGCTCTCTTGACACCTGTTATATCTAAATATGATTTAAAAATACTTCACTAAATAAATTGTAAAATAAATGGTAAAACAAAAGGTCAACTTTTCCTAGCAGCAGACTGTACTTCCATTGTATACCCTAAACATGTGTAGTAATGACTTATGCTGGTATTTACCACATGAAGTTCATTCGTAGAGGATATTCCAAAGATAATTTACTTTAAAATAATGCTTTGAATTTTTAATAGAGAAGATTAATACACTTGATGTTCATATATTCATTTAAGCTTTGCAAAAAACAAAGAGCGAAACATAATTTTGAAAGCAAACGGAATTGTCATATCCACAAATCTTTTCTATTTTAATTTCATACATTTTTAGACACGATGTTAGGTGATACTCTTTAATTGTGGCTTTTTCTGAAATGTTTATTTTCTTATTTTTCACATCAAGGGAAATATAAGTATAGATGTCATAGCAAATTTTTTAAGGGTTGTATGTTTGTTGCTAATGTAAGATATTTAAATTCACCTCCTAAAGTTGGGAACAGCTTAAGTGGGCCGAGAACTTTTCTAGCTAATTAAAGACAAGACTGTATTCCTTCATATAATTAATTTCAAATCACATTTTGAGGCATATTGGCAAAGCAAAAAATTTGCATGAAACCTTCAACAATCTATGAATATATGTGTGTGTATACATATGTATTTGTGTGTGTGTATGTATATATATATACACATATATAAGTTAGAAAACAAACTGTTTAAGCAATGGTATTTTTAAAGTTTTAAATTTAAAAACTATGTAAGTATGAGGGTTGTGTAACGATACTGGGGCAAACATTGTGATTTTATAGACAAATAATTTACTGTGCTTGCAGTGGCTACTTTTGTATGTGTTATAGGCCAGCAAAAGTTGAGAAATAAAACAATTACTTAATGTCAAATACTAGCTTGTAAGATCTCTTTTGAGTAGGAACATCTACAAAAAGTAGACCATGTCCACTTGAGGGAAATGAGGGAAAAATCAACAAGCTGAGGATTTTAGAGAATACAAATGTACAGAAAATCGAGATGGAAAGAAGGAAAAGAACAAAGACCTCATATATATGAAGGTAATATATAGGCACTAAGAATTATTTTGAAACAAAGACAGTGGGTCAGGAGCTAAGGAGCAAGAAATTGAATACATAAAAGCATTCTCTTCTATCATTTATTCTAACACTTAGCAATGAAAGAAAGAAGACCAACAATAAAGGGCCAAAATTTGTGGTCATGAGATAGAAATCAGGGCTTGCTGAGGACTGTAAGTATGATGTAGAGAAGGAACTATGAAGCAGAGACTTGATAAATATCTTTTAAGATAGAGACACCCAGTGTGGTTAGAGGCATAGGATAAAAAAGTCTTTCATTCCACTGAACTGCTCTAGAAGTTAAAAAAAGTTAGAAATTTTGCTAATTATTTTTTAACGAAGTCAGAAGCCACAGGAATAGGCAGTCTTATTTCTGAAATGCAAAGGTACTAAAAGGAAATGGTAGCAGGGTTTTAATAAATCCTGTGACCTTGTAAGTGACATTGATTTTATTATTTTAAATTATCTAAGTACAATCTTCAAGGTTTCTTATAATAAATAAAAGATAAAGGAATAAAAAATTTGAACCCATTTTCAGCATAAGTGTGTAATGTGTGATATGATGATTTAAGGCAACAATGTTCTTGCATTAATATCATTTTAATGAGATATGTCTTTCTGCCATGCCAAAATAAGATTTGATGAGCTAAGGATTTCTAGCAAAGTCTCAAAGCACCATAGCAAACTTAATGTCTTACATTTATTTTTCCTCCTGCCTTTTCTGATAAACCAGATGTCTACCATGCACAGTCAACTGTTAAGTGTTTTAAATAAATGTCACTGTAAACAAGTGAAGCATGAAAAGGTTAAAATTATAAAGATGTGAGTTCCAGGTAATTAATTTTTATATATCTGAGACTGCTTTAAGAAGGGCAGGGATAATTAAAAGAAACTGCTGCTAATTGTAATGGGAAAGTGAGTGGAAATTGAGAGGGCAATCAGTATCATCTCCTTTAAGGAATGCACGATATCTGGAAATACTTGTTAGGAATGAACACCATCTTCTATCATATTTAGATGGTAAATGAGTAGAGTTGTTACAAAGCAACATAGTTTTCTTGTTATCTAAGACTGATACCATTCACATTTCCTTCTCTGCTGTGGAAACTTGTCACAAATGCAAACATTTTTTTTGAAGCTGTGAGTTTCCAAAGTTATTTAATTATTAATGTATAACATGACTACATATTTGTGCACTATTGGGAGAGTTGAAAGACACCTAAAATAATTAATTTCAAATACATTTAAAAGTTGTGTTTCTGTGAATATCAATATACATAATTTCTTAATATAAACAAGGAGGTATTGTACCAATAGAATATATTGTTACATTATAGAATTTGAAGTTGAAATTATATGATTGTGTCCACAGAAAGCTGCCCAGCCTAACATGCCCATCTATTCAATATTTACTTTTTTGTGTTAAGCTAATATTTAATATTGATTTTTTCATTAATATCAGTTTGTGGTTTTTCTGTTTATTTTGCCATCCAGTAATATTACTTAGCTGTCAGACAATTATAGGAAAATACATAAAAAGGAGGGCTTAATGGCAAGCCTAGTTCTGTGAATATAATGCATAAATGTATAATTCTAGATTTATACTGTATAATATTATAATGTATAATTTTTTAGAAATAACAAATTCAGAAAACTAAATTTGGTAGTTTGAAGTGAGTCTCAAACTAAGAAGAATTGAAGAGCAAATTTGTAAAGTACAAAAGAGATCTTAGAGCATGCCGAATAAATAGAATAACCTGAGAAAAGTTACACAGATGACAATTAATCCATTCTAAACTGTATACCTATAGCATGTTGCCATTCTCCACAAGCTCTTCATATAGATGGAATCACTTTGAAATTCATGACCAAAATTTAGTGCTGTAGCTGACAAATGATCTCAACTCCCTTCCATCCCAGACTGCTTCTTCAGAAGTCCCAAGGATGATAATGTCTTAAATGAAATGTGCTCCTTAGTCACTGGGTCACTGGGTTCTATTTTTAGCTCTGTACTTTCAGGACCATGATATTTTGGGCTACTAATTTAATATTATCTTAATAGTAGAATATGAGGGAGTACAGATAATTTATGAATTTCTGTATCCTAAACTTGGAGGAAGTTCTTTAAATATTCACTGCAATATAGGTGTTAAAGTCAAAATTTTAAAAAGTATGTTATTAAAGGGTTATGGGTAATGAAAAGGAATTCCAACAAACACAATAAATTTGCATCACTAAGGACTATGGCAAGGTTCACTGACTAGGTAATTACTAAAAATTATCTTAGAAATGATACCAATGGCTACAAATTTAGGATGAGTGCAAATTGAGTCCTTCTTTTTAATAATATATTCATTTTTAAAGAGTATAATTATAGTAGAACCAATTACATCGACCTATTGTGGGGATTCAAAGAGTTAACACATAAAATATTTACATCAAAGACTCATATCTAAGACGTTAATATGAGTTTTCATTATTATTTTATCTTTATAAACTTAGTATACTGTCATCTCTGTGCTGTCAATGTCCACATTTATGTCTTCAGTTTGAATCTCTCTCCTGAACCCAAATACTTAGATATTCACTTACCTACTTGATATCTCAAGTGGATGCTAATAAGCATCTCAAATTATAAAAGTACTGTTTTCTCCATTTCAAATGCTAAATATTCCATCTTTCCGTGTTTCAAGCCGTAAACCGTGATGTTATATTGCCTTTCTCTACACTCCTCTCACCCTACATTCTGTGAAATCTGGTCACCTCTACTTCCAAATTTACCCGCCTAGTTTTTAAATGACTAGTATTTTGCCCGCTTCTTCTCTGATTTCATGTGCCCTTACAAAATCTTGGCAAATAACTTTTAAAATAATCAAGAAATATTGCTGCTTTTCTATTTTGCAGCATCTCCCTCTTAATGGGATTGCCAGATAAAACACAGAAAACCAGTTAAATTTGAATTTCAGTTAAACAATAATATTTTTCTTTAGTACAAATATGTATAATCATTTGGTATAATATCACATGGAAATTTTACTAAATAATAATATCTGTTGTATATCTGAAATTCAAATTTCACTGAATGTGTTGCAATTTTATTTGCTAAATCTGGCACTCCTTCTCTTGGAACTACAAGTTTATTAGGAATGTTAGTACCTTTCATATTTTTTGCTGGTGACAGTCTTTCAAATATGCAGAAGATGTATTACCATGCTTTCAGCTTTAATAACAGTTGGTTTACCACTCACCAAATGATTACTAAGGCTATATCACACGTCTTAGGATTCATGGCAGGAATTCTAATATCAGTCAGGATATGCTAGGTTATCCTGTAACAGTGAAACCACTTAAATATTAGTACCTTAAAACAGTTAAAGGTTTCTTTTCCTGAAGTTTATTTACCTCATATCTTCCACTACCAAGTCAGTTAGGGAGTTTTTCTCTATGTCCTGCTCACTGAGGGACTCAGGAACAGAGTGACACCACCATATTTTTATGATTACTAAATCGGGGAGGGAAGAAGAGAGAAAAAAGTGTGCTGAATTTCCACCAGCTCTTAAATTTGTGAGTCAGATCATTTTAACTTTTCAGAGAATAATTACAAAAGCAATTGTAGCTATTACCCTCTCTGCCCAACTTCATTTTCTATTTGTAGATATAAGAAATAATATCTATCTTGAAAGGCATGTTATATTTCCTTTATGTGTTTATATCCATGAAAATATAGAAAATTTATTTTCTTAATTTGTAGAAATGATATATTGAATATATCTACTGCAACTTGATTTTGTTACTCAAACTTACATTTTTTGTGATTTTTTAGTTTATTGATTTCCACTGTATGAATTTATTTATCATCTGTTTTTCAGGTTCTTTGTTTTGAGACATTCAGAGCTTTTCTAATCTTTAATTGAATTTTAAAATGTTGCAGTATACATTCTTATATAGATTTTATTGTATATATGTGTAAGAGTGTTTTTTAGAATGATGGAATTTTGGGTCATCTGAATATCTTCAGCTATCTCACATGCTGTCAGTTTGCTGTCCAAATTGCTATATACTCATGAAGTCACATTTCACCACCACAAGGTATTCAGAATTTTTAATTGTTTTCAACGTGATGGTTATAAAATGATTCTATTGGCAATTTAATTTTTATTGTTTTTATAGTTTGCTTTGTTCAACATTCTTTTATAATATTTAGTATTCAGTTGGGTTTTCTATTTTGTGAATTGCTAATTCATATTTTTCCCATTTTATTATTGGGTAGTGTGTCATTTTCTTAAGGATGTATTGTTTTCTTATTTATACTGGATATTAATTCTTTGCTAGCTAAATATAGCAGAATTTTCTAGTACTTCTGTGAAGCCTCCATTTAATATTGCTTTTGGTGCTATTACACATGAGTTTTAAATTTGAACACTGTCTAAAGTATCAGTTTTTCTCTTTATGGCTTTTGCTTTCTTTGTGTCTTTTTAAATAAAAGTTTTTATTTAAATACCATAAAGATAATTACTTATTTTTTGGTAACTATGTTAAAGTTTTACTTTTGCATTATGTTTTTAAGTCCACCTAGAATTGATTTTTGTGTACTGGGTAGGGTAATGAGCCAACTTTACTTTTTTTTTTCACATAAATAATCAATTGTTTGAAATATTTTATGGTTTTTAAAATTTAACCGCTAATTCATTAATGCAATTTCTGTTACAAAACAAATTTTCACTTACAGATCTTTGTTTTTCTGGGCTCAGTTTTCATTCATTTGTAGTGTCCTGGACTTTTTGAGTGCTAGATGCAGTGTTATAGCATTTCAGTGTAACTGTTCTAGTCATAAGAAGTCTTTGTATCAGGAAGAGAGATTCCTTGCCCTTTTATCCTCTTCAAATTAGTTTTGGGTTTTCTCCCCCACATAATTTTCAATTGGTTTTCAAATATTTTGAAAATTTGCTTGTAATGACACCACAATTAAACATTAACTTTGGGAAATATTGCTATGTTTATGACTTGGACATTTCCTATTCATGTACTAATTTAATTTTTTTTAATTTAAAGTTCTTGAACATTTAATAGAGATAGTGAAAGAGTCCAGAGAAACAGCATATCGTCAGAAACTCAAGAAATACTCTGGATCTAGATTGTTGTGAATGAATTCTACATCTGCCACCTTTTAACTTTTACCTTAGGCAAGTCAATTGCTCTCTGTGCTTCAGTTTCTGCATCTATTAAAATTAAGAAAAATATGTCCTCTACTCATAAGATCA
This sequence comes from Alouatta palliata, assembly GCA_004027835.1. Classification (NCBI taxonomy): domain Eukaryota; kingdom Metazoa; phylum Chordata; class Mammalia; order Primates; family Atelidae; genus Alouatta; species Alouatta palliata. The sequence goes on along the minus strand of PVKV010002637.1, from coordinate 9,438 downwards.
CTTGAAAGGTTAAATGAGTTAAACTTGTAAAACATTTCAACCAGAATCTGGCATATAATAAGCACCGTTTCCATATTTTTGTTGTTTTTCAGTGTTAAGTTAAAAATAGATATATATTAATTAGATATAACCTAATTGGTTGTTGCAAAGTCACAGGAATACTGACAACTTGTACGTGTTTGTTTTGTTTTCACCACACTTGTTGATATCTCCTTTTGACTGTAATAGTTTGTAGCTTTCTCTTACAATCTTTATGTAGACAACTTCATTGTCTGTAAATAACATTTTACATTTTACTTATGATCCACATGTCTTTTATTTTATGGCTTGGATCCTTAATATCATGCAATTTGAAAAGAAGTCATGTTGCCAATTATTTGTCTTGTTCTTTATTTTAAAAATAATGATTCTCACACTGAAGTATGATATTCGCTATAGATGTTTTATAAGGACTTTAATTTATCAAAATTCAATTTATTCATTTGCTAGGAATCTTTATCATGAATGGTGGTTTGTTGTAGAGATTATTTCATCACCTCGGTATTAAGCCTAGTACCCATTAAGTTTTTTTTTTTTTTTTAAATCTTCTCCCTCCTCGAACTCTCCACCTTCCAAAAAGCCCCAGTGTGTGTTGTTCCCCACTCCATGTATCCATGTGTTCTCATCATTTAGCTCCCACCTATAAGTGAGAACATGCAGTGTTTGGTTTTTCTGTTCATGTGTTAGTTTGCTAAGGATAATGGCCTTCAACTATATCCACAACCCTGCAAAGAAAAAGATCCTGTTCTTTCTTATGACTGCATAGTATTCCATGGTGTATATATACCACATTTCCTTTACCTGGCAGACTACCGATGGGCATTTAGGTTGATTCCATGTCTTTGCTGAGAGAAAGAGATAAAAGGGTGTTCCAGAGGGACTAGCCATTGCCAAGCTCTGGTTCAGGAGTGTGGCTGGTATCCTCTACAGTTGCAAGCAATTCTTGGGAGTTCTTGCTTAAAGTGTGGATTCTGTTCACTCATCCAAGACTATATTTTTGGAGTCTATACTTTTGGAAGACAGATGATTTATGATTTTGTTTTCTTTTAAAATCTAGTAAGTCATTTTTGTTAAGTTTTTTTTAAGTGTCTTCATTTTATATATTCAAAAGTAAGTTAATAGTGTTTTCTTGTGCCCATTATGGCCTTTTTCTCTTTACTTGGTAATCAATCTGGCTGGAAATTTAACTATGGTTTGTGAAGAATTACCTTTATTTTTTACTCTATTTCCTTTATTTCTCTTTGATTTATTTTTATTACATTATAATTTACATTTATTTTGTGTGTTTATATTTCCTATATGATTCCAACTTTTGCATATTCAACAGTCTTCCTTCTTATGTATAATTTTCACTATCATTAAATTCTAAATAAAGTATAACTTGTGGTTTTATTTTTCATTGAACTATGAATTACATGCAAGCTTCTGTTTAAGTTTACAAACAACAGCATTATCTGGCTGTCTCTTCTTACTGGGTTCTATCTTAAATATGGGTCAGAAAACATAGTGAGTATAAAATAGTTTTCTTGACTTCTGAACATTTTGCCAAATTCACTTATTTAATGTGTTATCTAATCAGAATATTATGTAACATAATGAGAACATATAACAATATACTCTGATAATCCATTCACTAGAAATATATTGTCTCTCATGTATTATAATTTGTTCATGTTTTTGGAATATATTCTCAAATATTTTTCAAGAATATTTTTGTTAATATTTTATAAAATTTAAAAATACTAAGTGAATTTGTATTCAACATTTTTGAGTATACAATAATGTAAGTATACAACATTATTGAGTATGATTTTATAAGTGGCATATAAACAGACTGATCATTGCTTTCCTAGAATGTAGAGATAAGACAGCCATGGAGTTGGTTTGGTTTAGGGAGCATGATAAGTCATCTCATGAAGTATCTGTATCCTCAGTTCTAGAAAATGGATCCCATTTTTAAAAACTGGATTCATTTACTACATTATCAAATTGTTTCAGTGTAGTATTCCACTGTCTAGCATTCCATAGAATGTTTACTTAACATCTTTTGAATAATCATTAAAACAAAAACTGTCCCCTTGTCCTCAAAGCTTTCTCTTAATCCAGGCTTATCCACTGTCATCAAATTACCAAGTCTGACAGAAATAATTTTAACCACCATCAATTGCCAGAATATTAATTTAGACTACAGGTAACTGCATATATTAACAGGGATGAAAAAATACTTTCCACTCTCGTTGTTGAAACAGTGGGAGCCCTGAATGATTTGATAGCTGTACAATTAATCAAATAATAGACTACCAGATTAAATCTGAGTGAACTAAAAATATCTGTGCATAGCTGTAAACAAAATTAAAATTATATCCTTAGCACCTCTTATGTCTTTAATGCCAACAGCACCAATAGACATAATTTTAAATGATGATTCATATAAATATGAATATATATAAAATTTAAAAATACTAAATGAATTTATGCCTCATTGTACTACATTATTAAGTGTGATTTTATGAGTGTTACTTCTAACCAATAGCAAATATATAACATATATATATGATATGTATGTTACTGGATAGGAGGTACAGTAGCAAGTTTACTTTCTTATATGGAAGTAAGAATGGCATAATTTGGCTGTAAGGATGACAAACAGATGATGTGATGGGAACTTACCAAAGCATTTTATTTATACTTATCTGTACCCCTAGATTATTCTACAATGAAGATGTGTAAGGTATGTAATTTTTATTCTATTTTTCTGAGTTTTTCCTTCCAGTTAGGTTTTGGGAATATAAACATGGTATACAGTTGAACTCTTACATGGTATAAGGGCAAATAGTGAGTAAAAGAATTATTATACTTTATTCATTTGTGTCCTATATAATTCCTCTATTGGGTAAATAGGTAAATGCAATGAACTGCTAAATAATACTTGTTAACTCCAACCTGAATGAAAACAAAATTTTGTGCCTAGGGAAAATCATACAATGTTTGTAGTTGGGAAAAGGGAATATGATAGATGTCTAATGTTTAAATTTTAGAACATGGGCTAGGCATGGTGGCTCATGCCTGTAATTCCAGCAGTTTGGGAGGCCAAGTTGGGTGGATCACCTGAGGTCAGGGGTTTGAAACCAACCCGGCCAATATGGTAAAACCCTATCTCTAATAAAATACAAAAATTAGCTGGGCATGGTGGTGCCTGCCTTAGTCACAGCTACTCTGGAGGCTGCAGCAGGAGAATCACTTGAACCTGGGAGTTGAAGGTTGCAGTGAGCCAACATCATGTTATTGCACTTCAGCTTAGGGGACAGAGGTGAGACTCTGTCTCAAAAAAAAAAAAAAAAAAAAAGAAAAAGAAAAACAATTCTATGCTAACTTGAATGAAATATAAACAATTTTTAGTTTTTTAGGTTTATGTTATATACCATAGTGGATCATAGATGCATTGGTAAAAGAAGATCAAATTAAAATCAGTTATGTGTTTATTTCCTTATCGGTGCCTGGCTTTCTGGAAAAATTTAGCGATTTTCATGGAATTCTTTGATAAACATTATAAACTCATTTCTTTCCATAACATATTGGGAACATTGATCATGTATAATAATTTAGAATCTCTTTTTACTCTGTTATAAAAAACATACAGCCTCTGGTTGTACTCTGTTATAAAAACTATACAAACTCACAAAATAGTCTTTTATAAAAAATATAAACTCTCTATTTGTACTCTGTTATAAAAAATATACACCCTATATTTGTACTCTATTATAAAATACATACACACCCACAATATAGTCTTTTATAAAAAATATAAACCCTCTGTACTCTGTTATAAAAATATACATTTATAAAAAATATACATTTCCTTCATTTTTCCCAGAGCAGTCATTGCCACCTGACATGTTACATGTTTATTTTTGTTAGTTTCCTGTTTTAACATACAACTGATTAAAATGAACTTTTCATTAATTCAAGTCCTGTTCTTTTCACTGTTAAAGCCCAAGTATCTAAAACAATGTCTATCATTAAGTAGTCACCAGTTAACTATCTGCTGAGTGAATAAATCTTAGGAGGAAAGGAGAGAGAAAATCTACACCCCTTACAGTATCCATGATTTTTCACAAAGATCTAGAGTGTAATATTTTATCGTTTTGCACCATGTTAGTTAGAATCATTGTGGAATATAACAATTATACAATTTTATTCAATTCTTATTAGACTCTATCTAGATCTCTTTTAAAACAACCAAGAAAGCAAACAAACAACAATGAAGATACGCTAAAAAAGTTTTGGGAGTTGGACCTACGTCTTTATAGCTTCACCCCCAACTTACTCATATCCTCCCCCAGTGAATTCCTAGGGCTTTTAAGAAAATAGTTGATACAATTCAGAAAGTGTTTGTTTCAAAACACCCGGAATGATGACTGTCCAATTTAGAATGTGTTCATGTATTCCATAGACAATGACCGAATACCTACTAGGTTCTGAACAATGTGCTAGTTGCTGCAGCGAATGAAATAATAATAAGGCAGCCGGGCGCGGTGGCTCACGCCTGTAATCCCAGCACTTTGGGAGGCTGAGGCGGGTGGATCACGAGGTCAAGAGATCGAGACCATCCTGGTCAATGTGGTGAAACCCTGTCTCTACTAAAAATACAAAAATTAGCTGGGCGTGGTGGTGCGTGCCTGTAGTCCCAGCTACTCGGGAGGCTGAGGCAGGAGAATTGCTTGAACCCAGGAGGCGGAGGTTGCGGTGAGCCGAGATCGCGCCATTGCACTCCAGCCTGGGCAACAAGAGCGAAACTCCGTCTCAAAAAAAAAAAAATAATAATAATAATAATAATAATAATAAGGCACTGTAAGAGAGTCAAGGGAAGAGATTGCTTTGGTTTAGGATGCATGATAAGACAGCTCATGAAGTATGTATATACTCAATTTTAGAAAATAGATCCCATTTTTAAAAACTGGATTCATTGACTGCATCATCAGATTGTTTCAATGTTATATTTCACTATCTATAGCATTGGAATATTCGTCCAGTGAAAAATATGAAACCAAAGATAAATGACTATCCAAGATTACAGTTTATTTTGTTACCACACAGTACAGTGTGTTAAAAGAGATCAACAATGAATGAACACTTCCAACATAAAATGTGTAATAATTTACTTCAGGTAATATATTTTAAAATTATGGCCATAATCATAGCTCCTACTTAGAAATTTATTGTGTGTATTATTTAAAATCTTATATATAACATTTTGAATTTTTAAAATATTTATGGGTCTTTGTTGTTAAGATGAAATGGTGTTCCAGAAATAGTTGATAGTAGGTTTGTTACACTTAAAACAGAGAAATCCAGAATTTATAGGTGACACCACAGTTAAGAGGAAGGAAAACTAAGAAAATTGCAGTAGAATGCTTTTGTGAAGAAAAAATTAAATGTCAAAGATAAAATTTTTATGGTTCTTTAATCAGAGTCACCAGATTATAACAAATGGAAATTTAAAATTTAATTTGTCACTTTGCCTGAATTACACCTGAGATTATACCTGTATACCAAGTGAAGAGTTATATTTCATAATGGGTTTCATTTGGCTTTCAACACAGTGATTCTGTTGAAGGCATTTCTGTAAAGCTTTCCAGACACAGGAAAGGCAATTTAATGAACACTGTAATCACGTAACTCTTCAATTTTTCTTCATCTTTTTGAACTTTTAATGCCTAGCAGATTGTTACTAGAATAAAGTATGTTATTCCCTCTTCACAATAATTCATTAACCTATATTGTTCTTTACAAAGTTGTTTTTATATACCTTACTAACTACCAATGCGAGGAAAAGGTCTGTGTTCCATTCATTCAGTAGAAAACACATGTACTTTAATAATACTGTTTTTTGTTTGTTCGTTTTTGTTTTTTTGGGTTGGAGACTCACTCTGTTGTCAGGCTGTGGTGCGGTGTTGTAATCTTGGTTCACTGCAACCTCCACCTCCCAGGTTTATGCAATTCTCCTCCCTCAGCCTCCTGAGTAGCTGGGACTACAGTCATGCACCACCATGCCCAGCTCATTTTTGTATTTTTAGTAGAGATGAAGTTGCATCATGTTGGCCAGGATGATCTCGACTGACCTCATGATCCACTCATCTCAACCTTTCAAAGCACCGGGATTACAGGCGTGAGCCACCGTGCCCAGCCAATAATACTATTTCTTAAAAACCACCTACTGGTTTGTTTTCTTTCAGTTTCTCATTTATCATCATTTGTTCACCTTCACGGAAAGCTGAACACATGCTGCCTAACAACGACGTGAATTAATTGAATATGTTTCATATATGTTCTCCAAATTAAATTTTCAGTTGCTCACCTTTTCATGATTATATTAAGAGAATGTGGCCGTAATTGCTTGTATAAGAAAAATTACTGAGAAAGATATTCAGATTAAATGTAGGAAATATTTTAAAGATCTTTGAAAAGAAAAATGTCAGATTCTATATTGTATTCAGGGATGATAGTAGATGAAAGTGTCAGCTATGCAGGGCAGACGAGAACATAGTTTCTAAGATTAAGTCTTAGACATTCTTCTTCTGATAGTTATTGAAAAATCTTGTTCATCAAGAAATATCTTAAATCAATGAAGATTTCCTCAGCCACCAGACAAAATTTTTCTGCATGTGTGTGTATGTATGTGTTATTGGAACTGTAATTATATTTACAGTACTATAATTAGTGGTGTTCTTAACTCCTGTTACTTACTAGAACATTATTGATAAGAAGCAGTCACATATATTAAAGATGTTTCTTGTGTCCCAGCGTTTGCCCAGTGATTAATATGCTAGGCTCCATAAATGTTTATTCAACGAGTAAATCAGTGACTTGGAACTAAGTTCTTATACATGTGTACGGTCACCTATAAAATCTTCCACTCTTCTCCAGGCAATTGGGGAAGCTATGAATAGAAAATGGAAGAGTCTGTCAGCCTGGGTTACTAAGGATGAACTTGGATTTTCTATGGGTTAAAAAAAAAAAAAAATCTGTTATACTGAGCCACAGATATTTGGATATTCATATTTTATAGCAGAGTGTTAACTAATACAAGGTACTTACAAGCTTTAAAAGAAAAGAAGAAATGGGAGAAGTGACACTAATTTCCCACATGACATCCACCTCCTCTTTCGCCAATTAACAGCATTGAAAAGTGTGAATCAGTGCCTCCTCCTAGATTGTGCTTCAGTTGAGCAGAGTTTATTCTCAACTCAGTATGAAACATCCTGACAGGACAAATCCAGGGATTGTACTCAAGTGACTATCCAACATCCCGATGGGTTGAGTGGCATGCTAAACATAGCAATAAGCAATATAAAATAGATCTTACTCTGTTTCTAAAGCCCAGACCACACAAAGTATCCATCCATCCATCTTCTCTTGTCTATAAAAGAAAACTCACTTTATCAACAGTTTCTGCTCTACCTAAAGATGTTAAATGAAGGCCAAGGTAGTGGGATGGGGAAGTGATGTTATATTATCTATGACGTGTGTTCTTAACACCCATAGAGAAAAGAGCAGAAAATGACTTTGATCTGTTTGATAAGTGATTTTGACTTGAATAGTGAGATCGCTTAAATATGTTGATCCTCCTTCTGGGTGGAAATTATTTCTATATCATGTTATTTCTGTTTTTATTAATTATATATATTATTGTGTACACAGTTACTAGGAATGGAATAAAAAATTACTGAAATAGTTATTTTTCATTCATGTATTAATTACATATTATTATTCACCATAAAATAAATAGTTAAGCACTTTCCACATAATTATATCTACCATTTTATTTATGGAAATTATTTTATTTGGTTATTTAATTTTTATTTTAGATTAAGCATACATGCGTATGTTTGTTACATGGATATATTGCATGATGCTGAGGTTTCAGCTTCTATTGAACTTATCATTTGAATAGTAAACATAGTACCCAATAAGTAACTTTTCAAACCTTGCCCTCATTCCTTCCCTATTTTGGGAACACTTCATTCCCCGGTGTCTGATATTTACATCCTTTTGTTCTTGTGTACCCAAAGTTTAGCTCCCACTTATAAGTGAGAACATGTGGTATTCGGTTTTCTGTTTTCATCTTAATTCACTTAGGATAACGGCATCTGGCAGCATCCATGTTGCTGCAAAGGAAAGGATTTCATTCTTTCTTCTGGCTGCAGAGTATTCCACGGTACATAGGCATCACATTTTCTTTATCCAGTCCATCATCATTGAAAACCTATGTTTATTCCATGTCTTTGCTATTTCATATTTGCAATAGAAAATGCAAGTGCTGTGCAGAAGCTCTTTAATTTGGTCTCAATTGTCAATTGTTGTTTTTGTTGCTTTTGTGTTTTAGCACTTAGTTATAAATTCCTTACCTAGGCCAATGTCCAAGATAATTTCTTAGGTCTAATTCTAGGTTTCTTTAAAGTTCTACATTTAAGTCTTTAATCTATCATGAGTTATTTTTTTATATGGTGAGAGATAGGAATTTAATTTCATTTTTCTGAATATGATTAGCCAGTTTTCCCAGCACCACTAATTAACAAGGGTGTCCGTTCCCCATTGCACTTCTATCAATTTTGTTAAAGATCAGTTGGTTATAGATACGGGGCTTCATTTCTGGATTCTCTGTTCTGTTCCATTGGTCTATGTGTCTATTTTTGTACCCATATCATACTGTTTTGGTTATTGTAGCCTTATAGTATAGTTTGAGGTCAGGTATCTGTTGCCTCTGTCTTTGTTCTTTTAGCTTAAGATTGCTTTGGCTATTCACGTTCTTTTTTAGTTAAATATAGATTTTAGAATTGATTTTCCAATTTTGTGTAAGAATGACTTTGGCACTTTGACAGAAACTACATTAAATTTGTAGATTGCTTTGGGCAGTATACACATTTTAATGATGTTGATTCTTCATATCCATAAGCATGTAATATTTTTCCATTTGTGTCATTTATGATTTCATTCAGCCTTGGTTTTTAGTTCTTAAAGAGATCCTTGTTAAAAGGTATTCCTTATAGTAGAATGATTTATAATCCTTTGGATATATACCCAGTAATGGGATTGCTGGGTCAAATGGAATTTCTATTTCTAGGTCCTTGAGGAATCGCCACACTGTCTTTCACAATGGTTGAACTAATTTACACTCCCACCAACAGTGTAAGACTGTTCACGAATGTTCATTGCAGCACAGTTTACAATAGCAAAGACCTGGAACCAACCCAAATGCCCATTGATGATAGACTGGACAGGGAAAATGTGGCACATATACACCATGGAATATTATGCAGCCATCAAAAACGATGAGTTCGCATCCTTTGTAGGGACATGGATGAACCTGGAAACCATCATTCTCAGCAAACTGACACA